>CAEGAF010009357.1:0-13097 GCA_903067075.1 Micropoecilia bifurca
GTGTGTGTGTGTGTGTGTGTGTGTGTGTGTGTGTGTGTGTGTGTGTGTGTGTGTGTGTGTGTGTGTGTGTGTACAATGTTTTTACATCCTTGTGGGGACCTTTTCTCTGTCTACATTGTGAGGTTGTGGGAGCCACTGCTCCTTGTGGGGACCAATCCTGGTGAAATGCTGTTTCTGGGTTTGATATTAGGTTTGGGACTAAGGTATGAATTGAGTTTTGGTTAGGGTTAGGCTGTAGAAATGAATGGAAGTCAATAGAAAGCCCCCGCAACTATGTGCATGTGTCCTACAGATGTTTTTTTTTTTTATTGTTTTAGAAAGACTCCCAAAAATAATGTAATAATATGTTATTATAGCTCCACCGACCCCTCCTTTACCCTGCGTTTGAGAACAACTCTTCGCTACATTTTGCTGCAGTCTTTTTCAGTGTGAAAGAGATATCTCACACCTTGCCTCCCTCCATATAGCAAAGCATTCCACGCCACATTGTTCAGCCATTTTTGTAGTTTGAGCAGCAAAATGGAATATTCTGGTGGTGCTGTGGTGGCAAAGGGGTAAAGCACAACCCATGACCCCAACATGGCCGTCACAGGTTCGAGTCCCTCCATGTCTTCCCACCAACTTTATATATATATATATATACAGAGAGAGAGAGAGAGAGAATATTTTAATTGACATATCTTGGATTTCTGTTTGTTTTAATATATTTTTGTACGATAGCTAGTTTGTTGTTTCATTCTACCTTACTTTACATGATTTAATTTATTGCCTTATTTATTATTTCCTTATTCCCATTCTTTGAGGTGTTACTGACATCTGGTGTAAATTTCATGTCAATAAAATAATATTTTTTCCTAATAATTTTACTAACAAATATATATATATATATATATATATATATATATATATATATATATATATAGTAAGATGTTCAGCTTACTGTTCAGCTTACTCTTGACTGATCTTCAAATCAGTTTTTATTTTAAGATTTGCATAGTTATTTATTGAAACAGTTATTTATTGAAACAGTCTGTGCAATTTTGTGTTGTCTCAAATCAAAACATTCATTGCGAATGGTACATACTTGAATATACAAAGAAAAAACCCTTTGCAACACACCTCCCTCTCAAAACCGCCATGCTCACAATTTAAATTTTACTTTAGTAGCCAATTTAATTCCTGCTGTGCCTTGTGCTGTAATACTGTCATCCACCTGTCCTAGTAAAAAGAAGGGAATTTATTTATTTTTGTGGAATAAAAATGCAAATGTGTTTTGCCAGTCTGAGAATAATAAAAAAGAATACTGCGGGCAGCAGAGCTTCTTCTCTAGCTTTATTGCTGCAGTTTGGAAAAAGATGAGATGTTGTTCTTTTAGATATCGCAGCCATGTTAATTAGAATATGAGCAGAATGGACAATAAAGGAAAACATATCCACATCCATGAGAGTAAACAGCTTTGTGTCATTTGTGAAGAGTTGATATTGTTGCCATACAGGAGAAAATACTGTAGTTGTAATTGATAATTGATAAAACGCCTTATCCTTAATTTTGTAAAGCTTATTCGAAGCAAAAGCACTGATTGATAGGGGGGAAAAAAATCATGTTGGTTTCCTATTGGCTGTTGAGGTGTTTGGTGTTTGAGTCAAGTCTACAAATATTTAGTTAAATCAGAGCAGTGTACACCTAGATTTAACAAGCAGGCTCTCTCTGTGCCAACTAAACCTAAAAATAAAGGCATTGTACCTTCTGTTACATGGATCTTGCTTGTTGCCTTAGGGATCATATGGATTTGCAACTGAACTCACACAATGCAACACAACAGGCACTTGTCAGTATCTATAGTGACAGATGTTTCCCGCCTCCAGTGAAGAATGAAATCACTGTCCTGCTGTTTTGCTTTCTTATTGACATTCTATGCATGCATTAAAAGCCATCCTGTAAAAGCCAAGCCATCATGTTATTTCTAAGCAGAAGTCTCACATAGGTGAAAATCACCTACAAAAAAACTGCATGTCGAACACACAGAATGACAACTTAACTGCTTCTGGCGAGTAAGGATCCGCGGCTGAGTCCAGATACCATTACATGCTAAAAAGACACAGAGCCTTTTGTTACTGTCCATGTTGCTGCTTAGGAAAACCGTGGGAGCTTTACTTTTACACCACAGCTCTCGATGCATAGAATGTCTATAAGAAAGAAAAACTGCAGGACAGTAATTTCATTCAAATATATATATATCCACTTTAGAGTTTTGTTTCAGGATTAGAAAGACATACAAACGCAGATGGAAGCGCAAATACCCCCATAAATATTTTGCCGAGTGAGAGGTAGTTAGGAGGAGCAGGCTATCCTGCATGTAGACGGCTGGCCCTGCTAATCTCAGCCCAAATGGCAGCAGACTAAGGGTAGCACAAATGCCTGAGGAATTGTTATCAGAGCCTCACCAAATATAATATATATAATTTAGTTGATGCATAATTTGGTTCAGGGCTGGCTTCTCATTAAAAGCCAGCCTGATTAGTTATCTTGTATGAAAAGGTGTGCACTGGACCCTTTTTCTGATTTAATGGAATTTAAAAATATTAGCACACAAAATAGTTAAGGCTAGTTAAAAAATAATAATAAAATCATTCAATGATTTGCTCTTTTTCCTCCTCACCTTAAGAGGCTAACATTCTCAAAATCTTTAGATGTTGAACATGTTATCTGACTGTATTTCACACATTTTAACATTTACACAACAAATGCAATGTTGTGAGGAGGTATTGTTCCTTAAGGCGTTCAAACCCTGGTCCCCGTAAGAAGAAATGTTTTTTTTGGATTAAATTTAGGACTAGGGTATGAGTTGAGTTTAGGGTAGGATGAGGTACTGATAATTGTTAGGCTTAGAGTAAGTATCAATATTAGATTACAGAAACTAATGAAAAATGAATGATCTCTCTGAAGGTAGAAAGACGTGTTGCGTTTGCTTGTGTGTGGATCTATGTGTGAATGTTTTTGATGAGAAAAAAAAATTGCACAATTTCTTCTGCTACCACAAGAAAAATGTGTGAAACCAATAAGAAACGGTTCATACATTTGCAAAAGGCATCTTCTGTTCTTCTGAAGATGACAATTGACTCGATCGTGGTTCCCGCAGGTCAAAGAAATCAAGAAAAAAAGTAACTGTTGCCTGAATTTGTTTTCAAACTTAATTCCTTCAATCTGCACCTCCACCTCACATACAGACTACTCTTCCTTGCCACACTCTACCTTTAACTCTCATCCTCATTCCAATCTGCCTTAGATCCATTCTGATAAAAAAATAATAAAAATAATAATAATAAAAACAGTTGTGGCACCTTTCAAGGTCTGTGAACCCTTTGCTAATTGAAGATTTGTGTGAAGATTTGGTTTCAGACTGATTGAGGTAGCTTCCAATGTTTAGGAACAGGGGATATCTGTTTGGTTACCATAGCAAAAACAACAGAGTTTGCGCCGCTTGAATGACATCCATGTTAACTGTTTTGCAAAAGGGTAAGGGAAACACGTCAATCCAATGAAAAAGGGTGAACACATTTGCAAGAGGAGTTTTCTGCTCTGCTGAGACAGTGATGATGAAAACTGGGTGGATCCCAGTTTCTTTAAGCAGTCAAAGCAATCAAGAAAAGCTGTAAAGAAATGTATGTGAAACAAGTAAAGCTGTGTAATGGACCTAGATCCAGGGCTACCAGGTATGACCACCCTTCATCTGCTGACCTTGTAAAGTCTAACTTTAGCTTCATGAACAGCAGTGAGGCCGTTCAAGGTCATGCATGGTCAGAATTAATCACAGAGAGCAAACAGTGAGCCCAGAGAAGGCTCCGATTGGGGGTTATCTCTGTGCACTCATCTAGTACCTCTGTCAACAGTCAGTTTTGACGAGGCCTGGCTGCTTTGTTGTCCTTTGTATGAGCTGCCAGCTTCCCTATTAAGGGCTCCACCGTTCCCTTTCAAGAAAAGCAAATCGACAAATGCAGCCTTAGTGGTTCATTAATAAAAGGAGCACATGTGCAGTTTGTTAAAGGTTTTGGAACCCTAACAAAAAAGATTTTTCCCTTTGTCAATGACACGTTGATGTGAAAGATGTACTAGGTTTGTTTATCATATGTTTACTATGTAAAAACCATTCTTTTGAAACTACTGTAGCTACCTGTCAATTTCAATATCTTTTTGTTTGATAGATCTTTACCTGTTTCTGTTCACTGTACAAGTCTGAACATTTGTGTGATTTAGTTAGAAATATTTGCCATTTTGCTGCATGAGTGCTAAAGGCTTTTAAAAAGAGTTGAAAGGCAGATATTTAAAGTCAGTGAAGAAAGCAATTTGGCTTTTATTTTATTTTATGTCTGATGTTGAAAGCTGAGTTTTTTTTACCAAACAGAAGTGATTAATAGATAACAAAATTACTTCTGATCTGAAAATTTAAATCAAAACTAGACATACTGTTTATTTCCACAACACTTGTGAACTGTGATTGACTAGAAATTAGAATAATTATCAGTGTTGTCACTTTCCATGCCAACAGGTCAAATACACAAAAGCAAACGCAGATATATCTGCCAAAAATATAGGAATAAAAGACAAGGCAACAAAGCAAATCTTTTAATATTTCAGCGAAATAAGCCTGTTAGTATGTCAGAGAAGACAAGATAATGGATACTTTGTGTTTGTTCCTCTGTCTGCTCTGTAATCCATATTTGAAGATGAGCTGAGAGAAATAACTCAAAGGACAAAATATTTTTTAAAATGCCTGAAAGTGTAAAGTACAAGCTATTAGATTTGTTAAGGTCATTCTAGGCTAAAGTGCTTTATTTCATTTGTACAATTAGTCATGTTACAACGACAAATTTTAATTTGTGTGACAGACCATCACAAAGTCATGCGTAATTATGATGTGGATAGAAAATAAGAACATGAATCTCAAGAGTGTACATGCATTTCTATTCAATCCCCTTTTGACTGAAACCTCCAAATAATATCCAGAGTCTACATTGCTTTTCCTGTATATATTTTAATCTCAGTATAAATGAAGGTGCTCTGTAAAGACCCCCGAGGTTTGCTAGAGAACATATGTCATATGTGATGACGACCAACAAACATCAATTGGGTAAAGTCGGAGTACTGTATTTAAGAATTATGGTATAAAGCAATATTATAAGCCCTGAACATCAGGGGCCCTGTTTAAATTATCATCTAAACATGGAATGTGCCTAACCCATTGCAAATTAAAAAAATAAAACAAAAAAAACATGGCTGTTCACCCAGACTTACAGAACAAGGAAGGAGAATGTCAATCAAAGCAGATGCTAATAGTGCCATGCAAACAATCATCTAATTGTCCAGACCTAAATCTGAGGATATTTGTTTGGGCTTCAAAATTAAATTCCGGTTCAGAGATACTCTTCATCTGATCTGACTGATCATAAGCTATTATGCAAAGAAGAATAAGAAAAACTTTCCTTCCTTCAATATACAAAGCTGGTAAAGACATACCATAAAGGCATGTTGCTTTGACTGAGTAAAAGATTGCTCTCCAAAGGAATGACTCAGGGAACGAGGTAAAACATATGAATGAAACACTTTTTTGGGGGGGATTTCAGTTTTTCTTCTTTAAATTGAAACCCATGTATCATTTTTCTTCCACTTCACAAGTATGAACCACTTCATGTTGGTCTATCACATAAAATTCCAATAGCTTGTGATGAAGTCTGGCACTATAAAAAGGAGGAACTGTGGAAGAGTCAAAGAGGTAGAAATACTCTATAAGACACTGTTTTCTGTCTCCATGGCGAAACTTTTGAGTTCAGCAAACTGTTGATGATTTTTTAAAATTAATTTTACTGCAGTCATTTAAACCCTAGGCCTTCTGAGGAATATTAATTATGCTTAATGTGTGTGTCAAGAGCAATAATTACCTACTACACTTTGTGTACCACCTAAACAAAAGACAGCATGCTTCATCAACTATTTAATGCCTAACCACATTGTGGTTTTCTTGTGTGTCAAGATCATTTTCATTTGATGCTGGTAAAGCCATCTGTTGCAGTCAGAAAACATGTGTCCTTTCCTTTGGTATGCAAGACATGGTTCCTTTTGCTTCCACAGGACTACAATGACGAGATCAGGCAAGAGCAACTCAGAGAGTTATCTCTGCTGAACGGATCAGACGAGTCGAGCAGAGGGAGGAGCACACAGGGGAGGAGCCTAAGGACAACGACAACAACAGCATCCACAATGTAAGGCGGCAACTTAGATTTGAACCTAAATAAATTGTTGAATAAAGTTGATGAGTGTTATATGTGAAATCTGTAGTCTCCATTCACTATTATGGTAAGTAAAACACAGATAAAAGTCCTCTGGTATATGTTTGGATTTAATTCAGAATGTAAATTGCTGTGAATAGCAATTCAAAGGATCGATTAGAAGAAAACGGAGCCATCAAGTCCATGACATGTGGGCAATTTTAACCTACTGTTACATCAGGTCACAATCTATCTTTATTCCTTTACAAAATCTGGCTTTTTACCGTTAACACAGAGGAAAAGATCACGCTATAACTGTAACTTGAACTTGGGTCACATCAAGTCAGAGGAACTAGTTGGTAAAATTACAATATTACTTTAAACCTAAATCTAAATCCTTTTGGGCTCAACTGTACATATTGTCAACAGCAAGTTACACCTTTAGCTGTGTTTGTAGATGTCTTTTTATGAAGACTGCAGAGCAGCAGGTCACTTTTCTTTTTTTTCAGTGTTTTTCCTATGTGTCAAAATTTCCTTTTGCTTTTAGGGGGCAGAGAATATTTCACATTGTCTTGCCTACTGCAAGCAACTGTAGGATGTGGAGAGACAATACATTTTTATTGTCCTGTAATTTGCATGAATATGTAAATACGAGCATATTCTTTCCCTAAATGTGTGCATACTTGCTCATGTAAATAAAATTGCACGAGAGCTTGGCAGCACAATTTCAGAAGCAGAATTTCCTTTGATGCTCCATAAATATAGCTGTTTTCTAGAACACCTTCAAAAACAGGTCTTGAGTTTAAATTAGATTTATATTAAGTGAAGAGAAAGACGGGAGACACATGGCTGTTCAGACCCACGGAAGGCGTATGAATATTTGTTAATCCTCTGACATTTATCAGCCATAATGCGGCATGCTGTAAAATTCAATGCTCTTATGGATATTCTGGAGCTCAGCAGGATGTTGTGAACGAGGTACAAAACACGAAGTGTCCACCTTCATGGTGAATTGTCAGATTAATTGGTTCTGTAGATTTTCTTTCCCGTATTTCAATTCAATTTCCACTGAGTTTCCTCGAGGGAGTTAGAGTTAAGTATTAAAAAAAAGGCTATTTTTTTTTCCCATTATTTTTTTTTTTAATACCTTAATCATTCACGGTAGACAGAAATCTCTTCTCTTCGTGGAACCAGAGTTTGGGGATCTAAGCAGCACCAGAAAAAAAAAATAGCATTTGATTGACTTCGCCATATATTCAGCTACCTGCATGAAACACCTTTAAAGCAATTTGTCCATAATCCACCTGAGCCGTGGCAGTCCCTCAGGAGAACGCAGGCACATTGTGCCATGACAGCATGGCCTGATTCAAGCAGTAGCTAAATCCAGCACAAACCACGGGTTGCTCCCGATTCAAAAAAAACATCCCCACCACTTCCCTACCATGATTTTCTCCTCATACTGTAACGATAAGCAATTTTTCAAAGCTCCATGAAAAATATGCCACCAGAAATTCTGCTTTTGAGTATTTGTATTTTGGCTCCCAGTGCGCTGCTACCTAGAGGAGGATGTGCCAGAGGGAAGGAAGGTGTTCTATCCCACCTACGGGAGAACGTTAAAAAGTGAGTTAACAATGCTACATCCTTATCGGTGCAGCAGTGTCTCTGTGGAGCAGTTGCCGGACAGTCACACTGTTATTAAAGAAACAATATGGCCTAAATTCCTCTTGATTGCCCCGGTCCTCTGGCCTGTCTGCTGGCGCATGCAGTAATACTGTTTATACCTGTGTGCCTGCAGCCTGAGGCAGGTGTTCTTGTACAAACAAAAAGGTACTGCTCAGTCTTACTGAAAGAATGGTGTTTCTCAGTCATATTCAGTGTAAGTAAAAACTAAATAAAGATACTTAAGAGTTCTCTGATGATTGTAAAATTTACCTCAGTAGTTTTTTTTTCCCCAGTTTATTTTACCCAGAGTTAAGAATGTTACAATCAGGCTACCTGTATGCCAAGATAAGAGATTTACTTCTGTCTTAATTCTACTTTCTTGCAAAAATAACTCCACCTTTGACAACAACAAAAAAAATGCTGCGAGGCAAGATTCTGAGTCTATGTTTTTTTTGTGTGCATGCTTGTTTGTTTGTGCAGGGGCCACAGAGGTGCAAGCAGAAGAGCAGCAACACCACGAGGGACAGCCACAGCCACACACAGCAAACTTCCCAAAACTGCTCTGACGAGGGACTTGCAAGCTCCAAGGGCCAGGAGGGCAGGAGCAAACGCCGGATACAGGCCCCCACTGTTAGCAGTCACACATGAATCATATGATGACTATGTAAGTCCAATCCTCTTTACGCAAATGCAGAAAGTCTCTCTGGTGGAAATTTGACTCAATCAGAAATGCTCTAATCCACTTCGATGTGCTCTGAATGAGTGTGGCTTTTTATGAATGTGCATCCTACGACGTGAGTTTGAAAAAAAGAAAAGAAATAAAGCAATAAGAAATTATCCCTGATTTTAGTTAACATATTTTACTGTGTAAACTGCATACTCCAGAATTATTGTGGATAATCCAAAAGATGCACATGAATTTATTTGCAGCAGTAAAAGTCTGAAGTTCCAAGGGTTCCAACTCAGACCTTGATGTAGGAATGCACGGTTTTTGCAAACTAATTGTGGGAGCTGGCCTTTATACACACATACACACACACACACACACACACACACACACACACACACACACACACACACACACACACACACACACACACACACATTACTTTCAACTAAAATGTTATTCAGCTTTGCAAAACTGAAAGTACTGAACTAAGCTGAAGTTTACTCCATAAACCATAAGTTTTGCTTCATAGTACCAATCTTTGATCATGCTATGAATCTTGTGGCATACTGCATGGGATAAATAAGATAAGATCTATTCTGTGATACCATATTAGGAGTTTTTGAACCTTGAAAAGGTTGAAATTTGCTAATATGCATTTCACTAAGACATTGGCTACAATGCGAAAAACATATTACTTATTCTAGTTCACTTTCGCAAAATTTCAGATCATATAGTCATTAAGAGTTTGGATAGTAAGTGATTAGTGGAATAGAAGAAGTGTCTAATGCTCATAAAACTGTAATCCTATACATTACATGTTAGGAGCATCTAATAATATGACATTTATTTACTACCAAGTCCCATATCTAAATGACCATATAGGTCAGTTGTCTATATTTAATATCGTCACATTCCTAAAATAATGGCCTAAGTTATTTTTTATGAAACGATTTTGGCAGAAAAAAAGAGACCTAGGCCATTATTTTACAAAGTTGACAATAATCTGTAATTATATTTGAGTATATCCCAAATCTTATATTCAAAACTCATAGGAGATAAGATAATAAATGCTCCAATCTCTTTTAAAGTGAGTGAGCCTGATTTAGAGAGCATGATTGATGTTTTAACTTTCTGAAATCAACTTTAAACCAATTTATTTAGAAAGAACCTTAAAAGCGACCATTTGGACTTAAGTACCGTGCAGCAAACAAAACAAACTGTTTACATCTTTTTGCTTTATTTGACCTTTACCTAAACTTTAAACAGAGAAACAATGGCAAAAGAAAGGATCATTTAAACTAAAACACACACATTTTTTTCCCTTGCTACACATTGGATACTATCAGAAACCAGCAAAAATAGTAACATTGTGTTTGAGGGCTTTGCATCCAAACAAGAAGATTCAAACTCATTTATCAGAAATAAACAATAACAATAACAGAATGATGAAAATGGTGTGTTAGTGCAATGCAAAAAGAGTACATTAAATAGTATTTCAAACAGACAGCTACAGGAATGTTGCAGAACTGAGTTAGGATAACACATCAATCAATACAAACAAACAGCATGAACAAATAAAAAGAGATATGGGAAATATTGTTCGAAAAGGGACTAACAAGACACATCAATCAATTTTCCTTACTTGCTTCATCTCATTCAACAGCTGGAGGGCTGGTGCTTATGTCAGCCATCAATGAGAGGAGGACAGTGTACCGCCTAAACAAGTTGCTGACACACACAAAAAAAAAATCATTTAGAGTTGCCAGTTAACCTTAACCTGGATGTTTTAGACGGAGGAAAGGAGCCGGAGTATTGCTGAAAAAAATACATCACACACAAAAAGAACCAACTGAAATCATTCTGGTTTTTAAATTCTAAGTACAATTATATTAAAGGGGGGTATTTATGTGAAGTTGACTTTTAAAACTGTATATCATGTTATTACCTTTTTAAAAAACATTGCTTTGATTATTTTATGCAACAGGGTGCATTTACATATGTGCTGTTCCAAATGATTATTCAATAAGAGTCCCTTATTAATGAAGTGAAATTAAAAACATCCCTAAAAGGCCTGAAAGAATTTTGTGTGCAACAAAATCCCCTACTATTTCTCTTACTGTTTAGATCAAAGTAACATGTTTCTCAGTATGTCAATGTACATGGGCAGAAAAGACGTGTGACTGCAACCTAACATAAGTCAAGTGAGTCGTCACATGCATTGAAAAAACTGTTTCAAATGAGAGCAAAGAAAAAGCTATTTATTACTGACTAAATCAAGAAAACAATGAAGGTATTCGCTATTAACTTAAGATACACCAGTGCATCTTTAAGTGTTACAGCTTTGCATAGCATCTGTAACTTGACTGGCAAGCACCTTTTCACAAAACATGAATTTTGTATTTGCATTTACTTTGTCTGAGCTATTTTTCCCAGTGCCTGATAGAAAGGAGGGAAACTATGTTGTTCTCCAGAGTGGAAACCTAAATATTCACAGCTAGGATACATCTGTTTAGCAAATGAAATTTACAAAACAGCAGTATTGTTCTTTAGAAATTAAATAAGCATATTGGTTAGAAGAATAAATCCCATACATTGAGGAAAGGGACCACTAAAGGTCTCCCAAATGTGCAAGAAGACACAAATCCATGAAGCCCTCGGCGGTAAATAGTTGCACCACTAAAATGCAAAAAGAAAGATCCTCTAGTTAAAGCGCCTTTTGGTGCCTTGATTAGCTGTCTGCAAAATCTCTCACATTACTTAAAATAGTTCTGGGTTTCCATGTTGAAAAATTATGCAAGGGCCAAAGCTGAAAACAAGCTTGTCCTGAGATCTGAGGGATCTCTCAAGGTCATTTTACAAAGAGAACACCAGAAGTAAGCTCCAAGTTTCATCCAGATGAAAAAAGGCAACACTTTTACCAGTCTATTTCCTCAGCGCTTTCCTGCAAAGGAAAAAAAAACCCCAGAAAGAACCCATGTGTGCAGGCAGTTGAAGATTGGGCTGTCTGCATGGGGAAATGCACAAGCGTAGACTCATTACCAAACCAAATTGAGTCCTGATGCAGAGCCTGTGTATTTCTGAGGAGCGAAAAAGCGAAGCATTTCTTCTCTTTGTAATTGGAGGTCGGGAAGGAGGCTGGAAGCAGGGAAACGAGGGGATTAAAGAAAGATGAGTTTGTCCTGAACATTCCCTTCCCTCATATCTCACTTTGCTGTTTTTTTTTACTAGATTAAATAATTACATTTGAGCGTGCTTCAAGATTGTAACAGGACCCTTTTTAACAAAGACCTGATTTAGCTTAATTTTTTATTCACTAAAGTTATTGAATCCTGCAATGCGTAACTTTAGCATGGTTTCCCTTTTTCACCCAGTGCTTTCCTTTAGGAAAATTTTATGTGCATGAGCATTATGTAGTTTCTCTAGAGGATATTCACTGGTGGATTTTTGTCAAACTGTCAATCTGCCTTATAAAGGTGATACTCAGGAAAAGTCTGAAACTGTTCCTAATTGAGTGCGTTATTGATTTAAAATTCTGAAGGAAAATTTTAGGAAGCTGGCTGTTATCATGTATCAGTGTTTGCGCTCTGGAGTTTGTGATCTCAGTGTTTTCCTTTTAATATCCTGCCACAAATCCGACTTTACTGGATCCTTTACAGCAATACTTTGTTTACTCCGTTCCTCCTGGAGCGCAGCACTTTGTGCGAAATGATTCTTGTAGTTTCTTTTTTCTGCTCGACTAATCCCCGGGAGACTATAAAACCAGCTGAGAATTGATCCCACTAAGCACCGTCTGTGTAGTCAGAAATTAATATAGCTTATTCTTCTGAGCCACCATTCATTTCCAGTGCCACACATTGCTCACATTTACTTTAAGACAACATGTTTTTATGGTTACAATGTGCTATTGCTTTCTGCTGTACTTTTTGTCAACTCCGTATAATCTACTCTGCTGTTGTTTTCAATAAGGCAATGGCTTTCATTAATAGATATTCAAAGAAAAACATAACAATTTAGAGTGCAATTACTCTTGAACTGAAAAATATGCATTTGACATTATATTTACAAACACTCTTCCTGTGCTGTTTCTCTGAATTCCCTGCATTTAATTCAACATTTCAAGATTTTTTTTCACTAATCCATCTATAAAACTAAATACTGCATGATTTTCTATTGCAAATGCATATCTGATTTATCTTAACGTAATTATAGAAATATCATGTCCTTGTTTTACAGTGCTACAATTTGAAAATTGTGTGGTTTACTTAAAAGCTTATAGGCAGCCAGTCTTACCTGCAGTACTTAACTCTATTTATGACTTCATTTGGTATAAATCCAGATGAGCTTCTCCCAGTGGATTAAGCTAATGGCTAGCCCAAAAGCAAACTTCTTTAGGTAGGACATAGTGCAGCACCACTTATCTTCTGAAGTGGTGCTTAAACTTATCTTCTGAAGTTTAATGTGTCATTTTGTGTCATATTCACAAGAAGCTTCCATGGATATAT
>CAEGAF010009362.1:0-16826 GCA_903067075.1 Micropoecilia bifurca
ACACACACACACACACACACACACACACACACACACACACACACACACACACACACACACACACACACACACACACAATTCTTGTAGAACAAAACACTTCTTGTCTTCGAACCGGAGAGCCTGACCCCGTCTAAACACACAATGCTACACACACAAATAAAAAACACTTTGACACACTCTCCATTGACTTTTAATCATTTCCTGCACCAGAGTCTCTGTTCTATTCATGCCAAAATGCAAATTTCATCTGCATTCAAAATTCTGATCAGTTTTGAAGCTGCATTTCAAGCAAGAGAATCCCCCCTCCTCTTCCTGGGCACATGTGCACAGACTAAAGGTGGGTTATCCTCATTTACAAATCTATGGCTTTGTGACTGACCCATCAACAACAGTGGTGGCAGCACAACCCAATGAATAATTCAATGCTTCCTTAAGGGTTAAAACAGGCAGAAAATGTGCTTGTTAAGATCATAAAGAGCAGACAGCAGACACTTCTAGAGACACATGACATGAAGAGGACCGCTGAGAGCAGCTGAAGGGAGAGACAGATGAAAGATGATGGGGTGGAAGAAAAATACAGATGCAGCCAGTGGATGTTTCAAGCCAAATGACCACAAATTGTCAATGGACTGAATCCATAAAGAGCTTTTCTAGTCGTTCCAACTACTGTTGATTCTTTGCATTCTTCAGAACAGACGGACGCAAAAACAACCTATGACAGCATCAAAAAGTTGGAATCCTAAGATCATTTCTATAAAGTTGATTTATCTGTAGAAAGTCATATGGTGCTGAGTGGTTGGCTACAAAGACAGATGCAAACCAAACTTTCTATGTTATAGTACTTCTTTGATGAAGAAAGAAGACGGCGATGAATAGCAGGTATAAGGACCAGCTGCCCTCGCTGTATCCACAGACCTTTTACAAGTAGATAAACATTCTTAAGTAAGCAAAATTAGTAAGATGCAGTAAAATATTCCATTATAGCGTAGGTACGGGTCTAATTATTAGTAATCATGGAGGAAATGCCCCACCATCAGGTAGCCTACCATCTACAAAAAAATTAAAAAATAGTAAGCATCTAGCCCAGGGGTGGTCAATCCTGGTCCTGGAGGTCCAGTGTCCTGCAACTCTTAATGTCTCCCTGGTCCAACACACTTGAATCCAACAGCTGAATCACTCCCTAAGTGCAGTCAGGTTCTCCAGAGTCCTGCTAACGACCTCATTATTTGACTCAGGTCTGTGGAAGTAAAGACACATCTAAAAGCAGCAGGAGACCCTCCAGGCCTGGAGTTGCCCACCCCTGGTCTAGACTTTTGCATGCCTTTAGGTCTGCTGCGTTTCTAACATAGTGGTACATGTCAAGCAGCATGAATTTATTAAGTTTGTAACTCAGAGTCAAAACCAGAACTTTCCATTGAGACGCAGCCTTACTACAAATGTCTTTCTCAATAAAAAAATAAAATAAAATGCTTCAACCGATGGGACGAGATAAAATATTCAAACATTCCTGAGTGAAAACCTTATAAAACCAAACTAAATCTTTTTAAACCAGACGTTCAGTAGACATGTTCCCTTACAAGGACTTTTAAGTACAAGGTTGACTTACAAGGACTTTCCAAAATGAGATCATTTCATAATTTCCTCTGAATTTGACATCTTCCTGGTTAAATGCGAAAATAAGAAGAAAAAAAAAACATGACCAAAGGGCCAAAAATAGATATGCAGATCAAAATGTAGAATGAATGTTAAAACATGTGGGGAGCTAATCATGTTTGTCAGAGCATTTCTATGAATAGCTGGAGGTCACGAGGAGCTCTGTCAGAAAGGAAAACTGTGATTTGTGTCACCTGCGAGGCGACACATGAAACACCCTGCGCCCCAGAGAGAGCCAAAATCTACAACGCCCTCCATGATGGAGAGCAAAGTAAATCAATCAAAAACAAATCTCTTCTCCGGATGCTTTCCCAACATCAGCTCTCCCGTCCATCTGTCGCTCTCCTCCCTCTATCCTTTTTCTTGGATTTTTCCTCTCTGTCCTCTCTCAAACCTTCAATCTCGCTTCTCGTATCCACCGAGGTGTACGTAAGCGAGTGAGGCAGGCCTGGTGGCATTGTGTGTTACAGCTTCAGACTAACATTCCCCCCTTCCCCCTCTTTCCATCGTATCCTCTACGAATACATTCAAATTCAAAAGGCCAAAGAAGTTTGGAGAGTGACGCCAGATGTTCCAAGCTTCACATTCAAACAACAACATCCTCTCCTTCTTCTCTTCCAGCTCGCTTTTCTTCTTCCTCAATCATCTGGCCTTTTATTCCTTTTACAGAGCCTCCTCTTTATCCTCTTTCTGAATTTAATAAAAAAAACTCATCTTTTCTTTCTGTTGCTCTTTTCTTTCTTTGTGCGAGTAATTTATTTGCTTTCTCACTCCATGTTGCTTTATCTTTCGCTTCCACCCATCTATTTGCGTCAATGCCGTCTAACTCTGCGGTCCATTGACTTTTAGCTCAATCAGCTGAAAACTTTGAAAGGAGCAGAAGCTTTGGGAAGAGGGAGAGTATTCACAATCATATCCCTGATATACGGAATGTGACGGATGCTCCTTTCCCCACTCTGCTGAATTCGTACCGATCTCATTGGGTTTAATTGATGCAGTCACGCAGCCAAAAAAAAACAAACTATATCTTTCTTGCGTGAATATTTTCTTTATTAGCCATCTGGATCCCTGATTTTTCCTATTTATCACCTCCTCTCCCCGTCTCCACAGCCACCAGGTTGCTAATCCCCACTCCGTCTCTCTCTCTCTCTCTGAATCTTATTGATTCTCTGCCGGTGTGTGTTTGTTCCTCCTCCTTTTAACTGTCAGAAGCAGATCAAATTTGCCGATATTCCCCAAACTTTATAAACCCAATCTCTGTCTCCTGCAAACCTCTTAGGAAAAGCTGAGCATGAATCCTTAATATGTAAAGCCAAAGCAGATGGGAACCAGAGAGAAGTGACTGGGAAAGGAAGCGGGGGCGACTATTTGCACACCTTTTCATTGTTATCATCTCTCGAGGTTCATGAGTAAGACAAAGCTGTATTAAGGTATTATTCTGTCTTCATTGACTTTTAAAAAGTATTCAAGCCCTTAATCTTGTCACATGGCACCAAAAGTGTGTGTTGTATCGTCTCTGTATAGTCTGGAATTTTAATTAGTTGCGTTCACCTTTCTTTTTCTGACTGACATATAATCAGACCAAACGTCTCTTCTTGTAGGTGAATTAGAATTAGCATTTTTCTTTTGCTAATTAATTTTTCACATTGATGAGAGAATATGTCAGATTTATTTATTAATGTAATCAAACTGAAAGTTGATACATCTCTCAGTGTTTGGTAGCATAGTCTTCAAACAGTAAGTCTTAGGTCAATTTTTTTTTTGTTTCTTTCTAAATAGCCATAACTTCTTGGAGTTTTGGCACAGAACTGGTGGAACTTGGTCTTTTCAGATCTGCCCTCAACTTATACATAAGACTGAGATCAGGACTTTATGATGACCTTGTGTTCTAAAGTCGTTTTCTAACCACTTTGGGGTGTCCTTGGGGCTATTGTCTATTTGGAAGACCAATTTGTTTTTTAGATGTTGCTTCAACATTTCCACAAAATATTCATTCCTCATGATGCTAGCTGTTTCATGAACTCACACCACTACTTTACAATCTGGATGGTACAAGCATCCCAGTTTTTTCTGCCAAACTGGGAGGAAAACAAACTTTAATTTTATTAGACCTCACGACATGTCTCCAAAAATGAAGATCTTTGTCCTTGTGTTCATTGTTCTGGATTTGATCTGAACATTTGGGTCACAAAGCCCATCTCCTTCCAGAGTGGTACTCCCATCACGTCAATACATGCTTATAGCTCCAATTAACTCATATGTGTCAGTTCACCCATCAGAAGTTCCTAAAGAAATGACATCATCCTTTGGCCTCTCCATCACTGCTTAAAGAGATACAGACTGTAAAATTCTGATTGTGAAGACTTTAATAATGAAATCTTTGACATATTCTCTCTCTCATTATTGCAGCATTTAGTAAATTGAGATAAAAAACAAGAAAAGTTTGGTTTTCTAACTTGAGGAAAAACAAGGTGTTTGTGTCTTTTAGTTTGGTGTATGTAAACTTTTGGTTTACATATGTATGTGTATGTAAACTTTTGGTTTACATACACTTTTGCACTTGTCCCACTCATATCCAGCCTCCACACATGTGCCCAAACCCACCCACCCTCCATGCCCCTTACTCCTTCTGTCCATTCAAGTATTGATTTAGCTGTCCATGATATGTCACGGTGATGGACAGCTACTAATTGGCCTAATCCAACCCCCAGGGGCATGTAGATCTCTGGCTGATCTGGAAACAGCTGTCCTATTGTGCATGCAGCTGACACCGAGACCCTGGGGACCCGGAGAGGCAAGAGATGGGGCGATAGAGAGGGATCTGCTCACCTCCAAGAGCCAGTGTTTATGCTTCAAAAATCTTATGGTTCCTGCTGTTCTTACTTCAAACACACACCGTCATCATAGCTGCTGTCTTTACATATTTTAAAGGCTCAACGTGTATTTCAGTTGAGTCTGACACTTATGCTACACCTGCATACAGAAATATAAAAGACAGTGGGTTGGAGAACTCTGTGGAGTAAAAGACGGCTCTGGCCAAGCGGTCGGACAGACGACGCTCTGACTCAAAGGTCGGCATCATGTCCCCGTCAGAGTGTCCTTGAGCGAAACACCAAGTGTCTCACATTTACAGAGGTAGACAGTCGTCCAAGAGAGGAGAGGAGCTGGCCTAAGCACACCCAGATTAGCTCTGCTCTATTGAAAAGGCAAGAGGCAGAACGCAAGGCCTTAGCGGATGCTACTAAGCCTTTAAAGAGCCGCCTTCAGCCAGGGATGCACCCCAACCCTCAACCATCACCCCAAAGCCCATTTAGCCCCGAGGGGGCTGGGGGTCACTGTTTACATTCAAATTAGCCCGCGGAGACCTTACGGGATGAACATTCTGGCTTAAAGGCAGGTCATGATCCGCTCATCTGGCAGCCATTAGCCGTTTTTAAGCTTTGAGGCAGCTTTTATTCATAATGATAAAGTGAGAACATGGGTTTGATTTTAAGGGAACATGGATTGACTTTAAGCTGGAAGGGGAATCATTAAACATGTAAAGCCCACCCTCAGAGTTACTTCAGGTTTCTTGAGGTTAGCTGTTCAGGGTAGAGATGATTAGGATGTAGGAAAAAATTAAAAAACAGAAAGCTTAAATACGTTTTGCAGTATTAGGGCCGGAAATCAGCTTTGAAAGAAATTAAAACTTTTACTGGATTAAATGGTGTTAGAACAAAATTTCCCATGTTCGTCTTGAAAAAACTTGTCTTTTAAGTTTCTTAGCAAATATTTACTTTTTAATCAGGGCTGATATTGCTGTTCTGTACCAACACAACAACGTGTTGTTTTCTCTCAAAGGTTCACAGAGTCCTGTTAAAATCAAACCATCATAAATAACTTGTAAACATTTCCTGCATATAATGAGAAATTTCTCCAGTGATGTTGAGCTGGATAATAAACAACTTTGTTCAGGAGACAGCAAAGAATAAAAACGTTGAAATAGTAATATATAGCTGAAGACTTTCTGACTCGACGGTCATATTTTGATTTTCTGGATTTTCCACATTTGCATCTTATATGTTAATATCATTTTTTGGGGAGGTTGAAAAGTACCACAAGGCTCTCATCATACTAGAATTGAGGTTTCGTAAGATTGATTTTGTGCTTCAACAAAGAACTGACTTATTTGTGTTTTTGATTGTCATTAATAGCTATTCATTTGAAAATACCTAGGAAAATATAGAAATCTAAGTATTTAGCATGAGAGTTAGCAGGATTAGGCAAAGTAACATCTGAATAGGAGAAATTCCACTGAAGGGAAATGAGAATCGAGCGCAACTGTGTAGGAAGACAATGGTCAGGCTAGACAGGAAGTGGCTTCACATAAATTTGTATCGAAAGTCTACGAAGCGCTAGGTTTGTTTACGCTCATGGAACCAGGTTTTCACTTTTTAATTTTTTTCCATCTTGAAACAGATCTGATTCATAGTTAAAATAGTATAAAATAAATGTCACATTATATGTGGAAAGGTTTTGAAATACTTATTTCCTTACATTACGAAAACGTGGCCTTTACCTAGGCAGACAGGAAAAAGAAAATTGATCAGCAGTGTTGTAGACCACTGCACTTATCATGCATGTGTAATGACCCTAATTACCCTTCTGCATCACATTTCATCTGACCTGCCCTGGAACCACTGACACACCGCCCACATCCCTGACAACCAGAAGACACAAGAGTTATTGTGGTAAGACATGGTCTCCTGCGAACCGTCCCCTTCCCGTCCTCTGCGTTCCGACTCAGTTCTTGGACACGGTTGCTACTTAATAATAACCCCCCTCCTCGTTCCCCACATGGCCATGCCAGTTCCCCTCCCTGTTTCTCCAGGTTAACACAGAGAGCCTTTTGTTCTTCTGAACTGCAATCTCTTACCTCACCAAGCCTGTAGTCTCAATTTCAAACGGCCTGAGCAACCGTAGAAGCTGAGATGAATGACGACCAGATGTTACTTCCTATTTAGAGAAATAAAAATGTTTTTTTAAACTTCATTTAAAAAAGCAGATAGCGTCTTATTTCTTAATGTTCAACATCAGGAGGCAGGAGGAAGGTGTCCTTCAGCAACTTAACCTACTTTTTTCACACTTTCAGAGGTATTTGAATAAATGCCTCTGAAAAATACTGTAGTTGAAATATAAATAGAAAATCAGATATATCTTTTTTTTCTTCCCTCAAAATGTGGTAGCAATATATTTTCTTTGATTTGTTTTTCTTTTCACTTTGAGAAAGAAAACAGGTGGCATTCAGCTCTTATTGCTCCAAACTTCTCCTAAAGATTGTTGGTTTGTTGAATAAAATATCGTGTGTGCTCTGTGAATAAAACATCTGCACTGTTTTCTAATGTAGAAAAAAAGGTCAAAACATCCATCTAGGCAGTCATTTGTCCAGCTACCTTCCTATTAGTTGCTTTACATTAACAAAAAATGACTTTTCTCAAAAAAATGTACTTTCAAGGATTTTGTACAACACATATTTATGGTAAAGATTTGCTCCATATATCTTAATGCTCACAACTTCTGTGAAGTACTCACATCTAACTGAACTGTGTTTTTAGTTGCACATTAAAAGAGAGAAGAATGACTTAAGCTAATTGTTTTGCTGCATGACCAAGCTAACCAGCGATAGCATGTAAGTGGAAAGTGCTATATTCTGCTGAACTTTATGAATTCAACAAGAACAGCATGTTTATGAGCAGAAGTTGTCCAGGTTGCCTAGATTGTCTACATTGGAAAATAATTGTTCTGACTTCAATTTAATTAGATCTATCAAGTATTTGATATGTGAACAGCTAAAATAGGCAGCTTTAGAGGCGATCTCATAGATCATGAATTTTAGCTATTCTATCTATCTATATATATCCTTAGCATTGTTTCTAACCCCCACAAATAATCAGGATCCACTGTATTACGTTTACTAATCGAGTTTGAACAGAAAAATAATAGGAGAGGGGCATAGCATATCAGACGCTTATTTATCTAAACATCTGTACACACAGCAACTATAATAAATTCTGACTTGATAGCTGGTGGAAAATTTTCAGATTTGAAATCAAGATGTATTCCTGTTGAGTTTTCTGAACTGTACCTTGGAAAATACAACCTCAGAGACCAAATACTACATAACCGATATCCAACCTGACTTAACTGCCTTCCAAGTCAACAGATTTGGATTTTCTAGTTGGATTGTTTAATGCAGTGTTTTTCAACCTTTTAGATTTAGATCGTAGTGGCTCTTTGATCTAAATCAGGGGTTTTCCCCTAGTAGAATGTGACAGGTAGCCAATCAGAAAGCGTGGATTCTCCTCCGTTCTTTCTGAGGCGAAATTACAGAGAGGAATCCCAAACAGCTGACACGTGACCGGAAGTCCAGCAGACATTTGAGATGATATGTGGAAACAACATTAATGTTTATTCAACATTTCGTGCAAAGAATATAGAAATGACAAAGAGAGGAGTTGGAGAGAAATTGCTACCGCAGTTGATGAACCCGGCAGCTGTTCCTTGTTTACGTGACATAAATAGGTTATAAGGATTTTCATTCAGTCAGGACTTTTCGCTGACTCTATCACATGCATTTCAGGTAAATTCTAGTAAAGCATTGATTATGCCTGATTTTAAAATGAGTAAACTGGACTTGTAGCCATTATTTTGTGCCCATGTAGCTGGACACCACAGGGTACGACAAACCCGATCCAACCGAGGCACAAATCAAATGTAAATTAATGTGACACCCAACTTGAACATGGATAAGACAGATATTGAAGAAACCTCTAACTTTTCAAGCAACATCTCTGAACCTCAGTTAATGTTCTGGCCAAACATTTTGACGTGAAACTTCAAAGCTCCATCTTTTGAGCACATAGAAAACACATATGCTTTCTTTGCCTATTTGAATTTCAATTCTGAATCTTTTTTTTCCTCCTCGTCTTCCTCCCCCTTTGGAGGTACGTTTGCTTCTTATACAAATAAATCAAGCCAACAGCCATGTAGCCATCATGCGCTGACTCACAGAGAGCTTAGAGTTCACCTTCTCACCTTTCGGATGATATAGACTTCTGCTGACAGGCTGCCTGGAATAACTTTTATCTGTTGCTCTGGTGATGCAAACACTCAGGTGGACGGGAATGCGCAAAGACTAACGCTGACTTTGCATGATCAGCTTTAGAACTATATATGAAGGCAACATGCAACGACCCCTCAGTCCCCCTGTCACTAACACACACACACACACACACACACACACACACACACACACACACACACACACACACACACACACACACACACACAGACCTTGTTTGTTCAACCTTGCCACTAGAGTATAAACAATGTTGACTGAATTTGCTTTTGCAACCGTCACAATAAAAATAGACATGATGGTGACAAATCCAATGTCACTTTAAATAAGCACCAAAAACTCATATGTAAAATGACTCAAAGGAACTGCTTTTAAAAATAAACCCTGACCAGAGTATCTGTCTGCATTTCTCACTAACTACTGCAATATGTTTAAAAAAACTAATTAAGATCCATTGATGGATCAAAATCCCCAACCAGCAGAAGTCAAACATACAATCAATTTCTCTACCACATTTAATGTTTTACTAAAGGTTCTTGGATGTTCTTATCATGGCTTAAAAATCCAAATGAACTTTGGTTTTAATTGTGATTGTTACTTATTGTGGGTATTTTGTACATGGCCACACTGTTAAATCTCTCACGCTACTATTAAAAATCGAGGAGGGAGGGGGGCATTGGCCACTTCTGGAGGCTATATCTGCTTATCTTTCAGTGAAAAAGAAGCGCTACGTTTCACATGCAGCTGCAGACAAAAAGCTCAGAGGGAAGATGACAAGTCGGATGAGAAAAGGGATGTTAGTTTGTATGAATTATGCTCTGTAAACCCGTGACTCATGGTCAGGGTTTGGGATGCAGGGGCAGGCAGAGAAATATAGAAGCAGTCAAGCTGTTCACAAAACAGAACAATTTATTGTGTCCAATAAGGACACCGGAGATGTCCAAACTTCTTGCCAAGCCGGCCAAACCTGCCAAGTTCAAAATGCTCAAGGGTCACAAAAACCTGGTTTAGTTTTCAGATTATAAAAGCAACAATGAATTTATCATGATTCTTTTTGGTGATTTTAAATAAAGTCATTCTGCTATATAAATTGTCTCTTTGAGATCCAAGATATCATTTACTAAAGGTATCTTTTGTTCTGACAAAAGATACCTTTAGTTATATATAATCTATATCTAAAAAGAGTTTTGCTTCCCTATTTAAAAAGAAGTAATTTTTTGGGATCGTTTTCTCTGTTTGTCCAGACATCATTTTTATTTGACCAAGAACTGGATATGGATCAGCATTAATTCAAAACTGTCAAAGATAGTTTTTGCTAATGAAGCTGACCCACTATTGCCGATGTTTGTAAAAGTAGCCAATCCAGAAGCACCGTTCAATTACCGTACCTTGCCGTTAATTGGAAAGGTAAATGAGCGGTTCACCAAGAACGGGATTTAGGAACACCGCAGCTTCTACGTTGGAGCCAAGACGGTTTCTACTTTACATTTTAACAATATGTTTGGTGTTTGAACCCCTGCAATACACAACTTTTGTTTTTAGAGGGGTCTCAATATTTATGTTTTTCAGCTTTTGTGGTCCATAAAGAAACTTAATTTGCAGAAAAAGCCCCTCAGTAAATATTTTCAAGTGCAGAGGTTTACTAAAACAGACACAGAATCCATCATTTGGGTGTGCTGGCGTGTCACTGCTGTGGCCTGGTCGACAGGAACAGTCTAATCAGACTGTGCCACATGGAGCGAATTCAAATCAGCCAAACAGAAGGAAGGAACAGAGGGACAAATTACATCTGCAGGTGCTCTGACAAATCAGACGGCCATTTTATTTTAAAGGTCCTAAGATATCTGCACTAGAAACTAAACCAAATTTGAAACTAAACCAAACTGCCTTGTTGCTGAAATGTGCTATACACATACAACATCAATCTGATTGATCAATTCATATGTATGATTAATAATAGTCAACACTTTTGCCAACTTACCATTGATACTGTATTTAGCAACTTTTCAGACCAAAAAAAAATCAGAATTGGAAGGTCTGGCTTTTTAAAAGTCGACGATTGGCCAGAAAACTGCACCCCTAATTGCATCCAATATTTACTTTCAACAAGCTCTGTGGTGCCCTGGTGACCCGTCCAGGCTGTATCCCGCCTCTCACCCACTGGACACAGGGGATAGAGACCGGATATGATCTGAGTCCAGAGAATGAGAAGATAATAGGAAAAACTAATAAAAATAAAAAATAAGGAGAAAAAATAACATACAAAGAAAGAGAGAAACTAACAGAATGAGACAGTTGAAAGCAAAAGAAGTTATTATTGTAAAGAGGTCAAGCTTGCTGTAAAGCTCTGTCCTGAAGGTAAGAAAACAGACTTGTATTTACAGGAGTTGTGTGTGTACGCTTGTGTAAGAAGTGTTTGAAGCCGTGCGGATTAAGGATAACACCTCTGCAGTGTATTCGCCAAGCTGAACCTGTGAGTCACAGGGAAGTTTTAGAGAAGGAGGCTGGTTCGTTTGGCTATGAGGCAGGATAAGAGACGTCTGTAATTTGCCACTGTTTAGCGTCTGGCTAATTTAGCAAACGTGTTTAATGACAACGCAGCGGGTCTCTATTAGTGTTTACGTCACATTGCATATTCATGAGAGAAACTGGCTTGCAATGCATCTGTGCTGCAGCCAGGTTTGTTTCTGGAAACATATTGCTGGGTTCATCCACGTCACACCAAGGATGAGCACAGATGAGAGAGGAGGGGAGCGGGGGGGAAACTAGTACAGGAGGGACGGAGGGATGAGAGGGAACAAGAGAGAGAGAGAGAAAGACAGGAGTGGATGAGAACTGGTAGATAAGTCCCAGTGTGATCAAAGCGTTACTTTGACAGCCAGAGCGAGCCTCGCCAGCAGGCTGACTGGTTCATGTTAGCAACACACACTCTCACTTTGAAATATTAGAATATGAGATGGTAAGAGGCTTCATCTTGAATTTCTCTCTGTGACACTGATAAAGTCGGCAAAGGTGGACTGCATTCAGAAAATCCATTTTGAAAAATTAATCACTTTTTGTTTGCAGCAGACACATGTGAAGCATCTGCGTGTTGACGCTTTCATTTCAGTCTAACGCGTGTAAAGGCAGTTTAAAGACAACCTTCATAGAAAAGGATTATGGTTCTTTTCTATGAAGCATGGGTATATGTAGGGCCTGAACTATTAAAGGAGCCAATTATAAACATTTTTATATGGGAGCTGAGTATTCATGGATTTCAGCTACGGTTCCTAACCCCTATTGAGAGTCTAGTATTATAATTTCAGTGGATACAACAGTCGCTTTTGAAATTATAAATGCCGTTATATATTCTACATGTTTCTTAATGTTAGCGTGAAACTACCGATTATGTTTTTCTCATCTAACATGTCTAAACATTCACTCCTCTTATAACACAATGCTGCTGTAACCAGCTAATCTGCCAGAGCAAAAGACAACCATCCTGCTGCTTGGAAAATTTGCTGCTGACTCACTTTTCATCTCACTATTCATCCCGCAACAAGCGCCAGAGAATTCCTCTCTGCAGATCACAAGCTTAGAGATGCCATTGATAATAGTATAAATAATGGAGGAATGGAGCCGTGTAATCTGGCGATTAAGCCACTTATTTTCCCGAGCTCCTCCTCTAAACATGACATGGGAAGGGGCTCGGCGACAATGTGTTGCACGTTCTGCCTTCCAGCTTCATGTTCAGGGAGCTCATTATGCAGCTATGTCTGTACACTGTCACCTACTTTTGTTTTTCCCCAGTTCAGCCACAAAAATAGAAAAATAATGGTGAGATAACGCACACTCCTGACCACACAGAGGTCATGCTTGTGATGCTTTTGATCTCTGAATTATCCCACAAAGTAAAACTACCTATCAGCCTGTTTATCTGCATGTTTCTTTATCCACTCCTCTGATGCTGCGCCCTCTATATCAGAATCAGATAAGAGCTACGCAGCATTTGCTTTTTTTCTCCCCTCTACGCGTTTAAGATCTAGTTTCACCCTGTGTGCTTGTGTCAGCATGTGCAGTGTGAAATTAAATTCCTTGTACACACACCTGTTTGGAACAGATCTGCCAGCCACCACCACACACTGAACATCATGGGCCGAAGCAGATGAGGCGTTTACTGTCTGTCTGTACGGGTCACCTTTACAAATGTCTTACATCTGCAAAGTCAAACTGCTAAGAAGGAAATGAAATGGTTATTTATAAGGTAAGTGTTTGGAGTGGAGAGTCCACAGGCGAACCAATGGCGTTCTATTCTGGTCTTTAAGGGTAAACATTCGGTACAGTAGACACCCGTCAGTATTTTTCTCTAGAATATAGGCCCAAATCTACCTACGTGCTAGTGTTTCATAGATTATTTCCAAAACATTCAAAAGTAAATTAAGTTTGGAGAGTATTGGCTGGTGTTTACAAAGTAGAAAATCATGTTCTTTGGTTGGCTGTAACCTTGACAACGGACTAAAACGTAAACAATTCTGTGTGAAATTAGCTCAGGATTTTTACAAGGTGAACTTTGAAGAAATGAGCAAACAAAAATGTCAACTGGTCCAAGCGAAGGCTGAACACGAACATATCAGTTAGTTTTATTGTTATCGCTCCATCCTAGAATAAATGTGCAAACTCAGCTATTTGGATTATAATACCCTAAAATATTTTGCCTAATAATGAGTCAGAGATTGAGAAGCTGAGACCATTATGAATGACCGCTGCGCTGGTGGCTGCAAAAGACAAAATGAACACACAGCCACGTGCTCGCAGTTAATTATTGTACAGAATAATGAGAAGAAAACGACTCATTAAATCTCTCCTTGACCCACACGCAGAAACTCGCCTCTTTTCCTCTCTGTCTTTCTCTCTTTTACTCTCACTCTGCAGTTCTTCAGACAAGCTTGTCAAAGCACATGGCTTTTCAGCTGTGAAATATTAATTGGTCGTTAAAAAAAAATTATAAAAAAAGAAAATCTTACTGACCCCAATCCGGAATAATCGCAATGATGACTGAAAGCTAAAGGGGGGAAAAAAACAAAAGACCTTCTAGAATTCATAATTGAGAATTGAACTTTCTTCTTGACCTTCATCTCACACTTGCTCCTTCTCTCATCGTTTTTCATCGTCCCTCCACACTGAAAACGGCACCAAAGCACAAATGTGGTTAAAATTATGCATGAAGAAACAACCTTTCTTTTCTCTTCCCCTCATGTGACTGGTGTCATGAGATCAGCCACCACCTGACAGCACCAAGCGACTGTCAGGGAGAACAAATTACCCTCGATAACACAGATCTGCACCACACACACATTCAACCCAAAATAAATAAATAACTAAAAACACCCTTTCCGCATTAGAAATACATGAATACTCAGGCTTTTATGTAGAGACATGCACACGGTCTCCTCTGGTCAATATCGCCTCTCTACCCCAAGTAATCGATTTTCATTGTACTTAGATCAATAACCTGTCCAAGCTGTATTCTGATCATCAATACTCCAGTCAATAAAATCACTCGTTAATCCTGAATTAACATCGATCGGGGACGGCGTGTTATTGCAGTCGCACCACAGCCGCCGTCCCCTGGCGATAAATCCACACAACCTGGCCCAAGTCGTTTCTTACGCCGAAAAGGTTAGAGAGGAGCAAACGTGGGCCGCTTCAGGAGAACCGACGTGTTTTTAGAAACAGAGAACCCACAGTCTTTATCTCCAGTGTCAGTTGGTTGCTCTACATGCCGACACACACGACCCCCCCTCCTCTGCTCGACTACGTTGTGACTTTGCTTATTGCTCAACACGGCCGTTTGACGGCTTCACAAAAATATCACGCTGCCGCTTTATCCGACCGAGTCCAGCAAATTCGATATGTTTCCCCATTTGCTGATTTTTGCTTCAAGTCTGATTAATTTCGTGTCCTTTCTGTGCTCTCAGAAGTTGGACTCATTCCCAGCTGTGAAGAAGGGAAGGAGAAATAAAAGTAAAGAAGGAAAACACAGGAGTGCATGAACTTCAACTCGTGGGCAGTAATTTCAGGTTGTTCTCACGAAGAACACTGAGGGAATAATTGAAACCACATGAGCACCAGAAAAGAAAGAAAAACATACAAACTTCATGCTAGACGCCACTGAATTTATGGCACAGAAAGGGAAGTATGGTAACGTGGCAACAATGCTGAGCGAGTGGAGTTGACAAAAAAGAGTCAGCAGAAAATCATTTCCTCGCTCTTTTTAGCTGGAGACAAATGCGTCTTCGTTTCCTCCCTTTTCCCCAGGAGTAAAGGTCAAGAACACTAATTAGCAACTCTGTCATTTAATCTGGCTGAGACCAAAGATTAGAAACATAATCCCACTGCATTCTGGATGTTATAAATCAGTGTTACATCTACCAAGATTTTAACCGGTTCAGTCAGAATGAAATTCTCTCTATATAACCTTGAATACAAATCTTATTTTATGGTTTAATGCAATTTTAAAGAAAAACATGCAACATTGTCGGAACAAGTAACAGTTATTCCAACTGCTGCCAAGATAAAATTAAATATTTGTTACTACATGTAACAAAAATTTGTCAATTTAACATTTTCTTGGTATTTGGATCCATATAGAGGACGGCAGGTTGGCACAGTTGATGTTCCTGGAGGAAGTCTCATAAAATAAATATTTAATTTTCCTAATCTCCTAGACAATCATATTCTGGTAATATTATGAGTATGTACTTGCATTATTTTGACTATAATCCCATTATATTATTATTCTGATAATGTCACTAACTTTACTTTCATCTTATTATGACTATTCTTGTATTATTACAATTTCATTCATGTATAATTACAACTTTATTCTCATTACTATGATTTTATTCTCAAGTTATTGACTTTGATGTACAAATTTATTCACATATGACTTTATTCTGGTATTATTACAATTGTATTAATAATTACAACTTTTTTGTATTTTGACTAACAGGACTATTCTCAGAATGACTATTCACGTAACACTATAACTTACGTCTGGAATTATTTTAAATTTATTCTAGTATTTTTCCAACTTTATTCACGTATAATTAATACAACTATTTTTGTAATGACTATTTGCGTAACACTATAACACTATGTTCTCATAACATTATGACTAGCAAAATGAAAAACCTATTTTTTCTTAGCTCTGTTGTACTCTTAGTTTACGTACAGTGGAAAAAGAGCAGTTGCTTTTTTTTTCAGCTACCTAAAACCACCTTGCATCAACATGTGGGGGAGGGGTTAATTGATTTTACTCATCAGTCTGGCATTTTATTTCAAGAACTTTAAGGCCTGTCCAATACTTAGCAAAAAGCAAGAAATGTGTTTCCTTGCCAGATTCAGAATGATGTTTCCTTTGATAGGACTTGTGGCATTTCTGTTCTTCCATATAAAGCTTGAAAACTTCACATTTTTGCTCAGTTACACAGTAGTTATCAGACACAAGGGGGAAAAAAGATTATGCCTATATGATGTGTGCGAATATGAGCTAAGAGAACTCCCAATCGCACTGGGAGTGGGAAAAGGAAACACATTTTTAGTTTTGGCAGAGTCTAAATCGGTCTGTTAACTTGAGGGATGGCAGAATGAAAAATGCCCGTAGCTTTTAAACAGTAACTTTTTGAAAAAGCTAACCGCTAACTGGTCTATGCCTATTCTGCTCTAAATAGTCGAACATAAGAGCAAAACAGAAGCTGCTGTGTAACTGCGACTCTGCTTTCTGTCAGAGCCGACGACTCAGATATGGCAGCAAAACAAAATAAAGGACTGCAGCAGCAGAACTCAATTCCCCTTGAAAAGACCCCCCCCCACACACACACACACATCCCTCACACACACACACACACACCTCCTATCACCTCTCACTGGGAGGTAATGTGAATGTGAAGGTAACAGAAACCATTCACGGTGGACATGCTTATCCAGACAGACTGAATTTGTGTGTGTGTGTGTGTGTGTGTGTGTGTGTGTGTGTGTGTGTGTGTGTGTGTGTGTGTGTGTGTGTGTGTGTGTG
>CAEGAF010009373.1:0-34725 GCA_903067075.1 Micropoecilia bifurca
TCCTATCAGAGCAGACCGAGGCACATTCAAACATTTGCAAACAACAAAAATCACTCATTTCAAAATCACCCTCAAAATCATGAATGTCCGACTTACCAAGCCTTGCAAGAACAACAGGTGTCAGTGATCTTGTGCACAGCTATATTTATGCTGAGGGTCTGAGGATCTGCTGTTTTCCTCATTGACTGGTAGCATTTAGCTGTGATGCGCACAATGTTGGAGGCATCGTGGCTCAAACACCTTGATGTCGTCCAAAAAAGATGACATGAACTTGTTGGTTCCCCTGTCCATTGTGGTGGCTGATATTTTTGTGAAAATCCGGCAGAAATGCTAAACTAATCGACTCATACTCTGTAGTCAGTCGACGCCATGTTAACTAGCCGAGTTAAGGCTTTGGGTTGTGAGACATGTAGTCCGACGGGCGTTTCTGGGCGGGGCTTCGCCCAACTGCTCCGCCAAGAAAGACTCTGGTTGTGAACAGCAGCACCGTTTGAGTGTTTTGAGAGCCACCAGAGGCACATGGGCATTTTAATACTAGTGACTTAGTGAAGCGCAGAACACTCACTCTACTTGACCTGCCTCCTTTTGTCTGGGCACTAAAAGCATTTGGCTGCTTATTCTGGCTTTGAAATGGAACACACCATGTCCAACCTTGTACTGTAGTGCGTTTACATTAAAAACTCTGTACTTTTTGTGGCTTTTACTTTGCAGAAGCTACAACTGTACCAGAGAGATTTCAATCTTATAAGACTGTATATAGGCTTTTTTTGGTCCTTGTTGATGGATACGACAAGAAGAAACATATTAATATGTGGTTGCTGAAACTTTGAAAAATTTTTGTATGTTATTAGAGTTTCAGTTCCTAACTTTGCTGTCCACAAATGTAAGTCAGCTCTTTATTTGGAGTAAAGATCGGTATAAATAACTTGTGCATTGTGAGGGCATAGAGGTGATAGGAATTGAGTCACGTATTTCTGACTTGTTTTTGTAGACTCACAAAGATTGATGGAGTTTTTGTTACAATGGAAAGGAAAGAGAAGTGTGAGGAAATAGTGGGTAAATGGTAATTGTCACAGCTGAAATTTCCCAGCTCAGCTCCTTCAGACTAGCCAGCAGCAATTGGCAAACACCTGGTGGAACCGAGCATCAGCTGAACTCATTATAGGAGCTACTTCTCAGTGCAACTCTGGTAAGAAACGTTGTTAAAGGGTTAATAGAGGAGCCATGTTGTGATGGAGCTTCAGAAAGAGCAGCGCCTTTTAAAGAGACAGAGGTCCGATTCTAAAGCGTTAAATTACAAAGGCAAATTTCAATTTTTTATTAACTAAAGGTGTAAGTTTTATTTGATTGTGGTTTAAAATGGCATTATGTGCTAAGACAATACATAATACTGTCTTAAGGAAGCTCATAAAGGAGGCTGGTTTAGTTCTGGGACTGCTTTGGAGCATCTAGAGATAACGTATCAAAGAATGATGAAGATCATAACTGATTATTTTCTTTATGACATAAATTTCCAAAGCGATCATGGGACTCCCCTCCACGCCCGCAGTTACTATCAGCTTACAAATGAGAAGTCGACTCTGTTTTTTGTGTCTTGAATACTGGAGGAAATAATGACCAGTGCCAAACTGCTAAAGGCTGGACATTTAGTTTGGTCCAGCGATAAAATAAAAAGTCGTGTGAAACAGCAGGACACTAGTACTAACAGAACAATAAGCTAGCGCTGTAGTCATTACCAGCTCTCATCACAGCTGTGTGTGGAGCAATCAGAGGACCAGCAGCGTATTAGGCAGAGGTCACGGCGTTTTGGCTCATCAGCGCATTTCAATCGGTCTTTTAATGGGCCCGCTTGAGCTATCCATGTCTGTTTTGGACTGCTGCCATGTCTCTGATGGGGAACTCAGCCAGGCCACTTACTGCTGCTGCTGGTTTTCCAGAAGCATTTCAAAAGCTCCAAACTCAAGGGTGCTAATGAGCGTCCAGCAGGAGACGTTACAATACAGGCTGAGTTATCTGAGTTTAGTTTGTCCTGGTGGGGAGGGAGGACATCACCAGAGAGATGGGAGAAATGAAGAAAGGAAATTGCCCCCATTTGGTAGAAGTTTAAAATATTACCAATAAAAAATTAGCTGAAGTTTCATTAAGCCAAAAGTGGCGTGGCGTAAAGTCAATATTATAACAGTTCGCTTCAATAATGATAAATGGTTGCAGAATTTTCCTTTTACATTTATTCCACTCTGCACCTTTTCAATTAATCGTCTCCTTTCAAAAAAGTTCAAGATTTAACTTCCTCTGGGATTTTTCCCCCTGCTAACATCTAATAGTGACTTTGAAGCTCATTTTGTTTGTCTCAAAAGAAAGTCTTCAAACAGGAAAAGAAATAAAAAACAAAATCAAAATGGAGGCCTCTGGGGCTTCATGAAAAGATTTTTTCTCTTTAACACGGTGGAGGCTGTCTGTTCTCGGACCTTCATCTTCAGTAGACGTCAATAATCCCACACTTTGTATTGAGTCACAGAATTAACGAAGCTTACAGGAAATTCTTGCTCTGTTTTGAAACCCTTTCAGTTTATTGGAAATCCTGAGAATGGTTCGGAAAATTAGGTTCGGAAAACAATCAATGGAGCTGAAAGGAGTGCATATATTCTCTGACTTTGGCATCAGATTTAGTGGCGGGAGGAATCATACAGTAAAGCAGAGGCTTTTACTGTGTGATTTGATTTGATTTGATTGATTGACATTTTATTTAAGGACATGTACTGTAAATAATCATTCAGCCCTTCGTGATCTGCTGACCGTTTTGGAGTCTTGTGGAGGATTCTTCCCATAGAACACTCATAAAATATGAAAAACTGCTTGAAAATGACAAAATGTAAAGAAGAAACTGTGTATCATCCAGAGCTATTGTCCTTAAAACAGTGAACAGTTTAATTTAAGAACGTGATGATCTGAGCTTTATGAAGCTAAAACCCACAGTGATAGAACAGCTGCCTATTCGATGACGTCTTTTGTAGTCATCTACATTTGGATGTCACTGATGAAATAAATAATGAGTAAAATATTTGCTGAATCATAAAATATTTAACATTTGTAAAAAATAAAATACACTTTTATTTTTTTCATAATCTACAGTCTGGGTCAAAACGTTTGACAGTTTTCTGCTGACAGTTCACAGTGTAGGTTATAATCAAGAGTAATGACTCTTACAGTAATTTAAACTTCAAACTGTAAAAAATTGCTAATTGTTTCTATCTTTCCTTTTTATGCTACATTAAAATGTTTCAAATCATTAAATAAAGATCAATCAACCAACCAAATTTGTTCATATAGCATATTTCAAAGTGCTTTACATCATGAAACATGTAGGCTGTTTAGTCTAGATTAAAATTAGATCAGTGTTTCGGCTGTTCTGTAGTTTTTTTGGAAGTTTGTTCCAGATTTGAGGCGCATAGGAGCTGAATGCTGCCTCTAAGATCACTCTCTACTGCAAGTCGTAAATGATCAAGTTAGGAACTGCTGAACGGCTCTGGGCTGCTTAGCTCAGCAGATTGTGATTACCGAACTCGTTGGGGATCTGGCAGAATGAATGTTAACTTTGATGCCTGCAGCTGCTGAACGAGGTGAGAATAAAGAGCGATCCAAGGTGTCCTGAAAGTGGTGACGAAAGCAGTTGCATCTAGGTCGTGGTCTTTACGGATCAGACAGATGTGCAGCTGGGCTCTCATCAAGGGAGTGGTGGGAGCAGTGTTAGCATCGCACCTTGGCCAAACCTCCTCCACCCACAAGCTAAGCATCTGGGTTTAGATGGATTGGATCGTGGCCATGCGCTTCACCCACATGCTTATTTTGACTGATGTCTTTTCAAAGTTTACCAAGGCTGTTGGAGAAAAAAACCATGAGAGCTTCTACCATAACCACCACCTCCTGTAAACGGTCTATAGGAGTTAAGAGTCTCTGCTGAAACTTTGACAGTGCTTTCGTACATCAGCTGTGATGAGCCACTTGGCGCTGTAGGCCAGATTTTGTATGATGACCACAGTGTCGCCCTGTCATTCCAACAATTTACATGTACAATTTTGTAAAATCTGATAACTTAATGCAAAGTTGGCATATTTAATGGACTAACAATACAACTTTCAGTGTTCAGTGTTTCACAAACCTCAATGCCTCTGGTGAAAACAAAACAAACAGAGGACGGAGTGGCTTCAACTTAAATATTAAAAGGCAAATATTTTTAGTTGTCAACAAGCAGCAACAAATTGCTCTTAATGAAAGCTGGTTCTGCCCTCGTTCACCTCTACACCAAGGGACTTTATTCAAGTGTTGGTAATATTCTGGAGGGGAAGCGGGTTATGCGTTTGAGAGTGAAACTTAAATTATAAAAAGAGGGGGGTCCAAGTGCTCAGCCCTGGGGGCCACTCCAAGGTAATAATGTGAGTAGACAGGTCCAAGTAACACAGAGCCGGAAGGCAGGTCACCGAAACATCAGAGTATTTCTCACAGGTCTGAACGCCGCCATGCTATTTGACGATGTGGCCCTGAATGACAGTCAGTGTTTCCAATGAGCTCGATGTGGGACAGGTGACCAACATGGAGACACCACAACTTTTGTCCAGGTAAAACATATGTGTCCAACTCAGGCTTAAATTTGGTATTTATGGCTTGGAGGATCAAACATCTTTGACAACTGGCCTACGGAAAGTCAGTGCATGCACCACTAATACTAACCCCTGAATGCTGGTGTGTTGGGACGCTCTCCTCATTTAGCAGTGAAATCAGTAATCTGTGCGATATAATGTTATTGTTATTAGGGATACACGATATTATCGACATGATATTGATGTCGGCCGATATCTGCTGTAAAATGTAATACTGGACATCGACTGTTTTGTCAAAATAACTCACCGATTTGAAAGACATTGTGTTTATATGTCAGTATTTGGAGAGAGCAAATGTCATTAATGAATTTAACATTAAGTATAGTGCAATTTAAAGTGTTACGGCATTTTCAGCCTTCTTTTTAGCATTTGCATTTGGTAGCAGACTAAATTGACAAAGAGAATGCAGTATTTTAATTCCACAGTAGATAAAACCATGTAGTTTCAGTAAGTAGGTTTAGGAAATTGGTATCGGTTATCGGCTAAATGAGTTTTAGTATATTCTGATATCAATTATCAACCAAAAATCCAATATCATGCATCTATAATTACCTTATTATTATAAGGTTTAACCCGTCCACCACTTTAGCTGTTGTCCCAACGATTACTCCGTCTTGTCTGTCCTAAGCGGTTCGGATGGATTGCACTTTATTTCTCTGAGAATACGTTGAGCCTGAAAATGTTTAGACGGGTTTAAACGGATTGCTGTGTTTCAGACTTCGCTCTCAGCTGGGCGTACAGCCGAACGTGGCGTTCATTTCCGTCGCTGCCAGCAGAGGATGGTGAGAATGATGAAAGGGAGCCTGGTGTTTGAGTAAATGAGCTGGAACACTGGCTGGGTCAAGGTTGGTGGCTTTTCATCTTCCCTTTAAAAGACTCAAACCGCTCATGTGTCATTTGACAGAAACACTTTCCTTGGCATTTCCACCTGACACACAGCACCGTTTTTCAAACCACAAATTGAGTATAGCTTCACTGTTAGCGCTTTAAGTGGTAGAAGAGCTAACTCTTTCTTGCATAAAGGTGCGGGAGAGATTTTTTAAAATTAGATGTGTAGATGGTTTTATTGTACAGAAATGACAAAAAAAAGTCAACTCTTTATTAAACTCCCCCTCTGACCAGCATCAGTACTTTTGGTAAGACAAAAACCTTTTACACCAGACCAATTAAATAAACTAGTTCTAAAAACAGAAATGTGGGCTTAATAAAAATTATCTTTAATACTTGCTTAAAGGTTATCTTCAAAAGGTACTTTTAATCTGACAAAAAAAGGATGCAAATGTATAAATTTATGTGCTAGTGTAAAATAAGGGAACATCCATTCTAATTGTAATTTATTGGACATGACTGTATTGCACTAATCTACACTATAAAAGAAATAAACTCTAATTTATGCTAAAATACCAGCAGCTGTTATTTTTACATATATGGCGAAGTTCTGGCAACCACAGTGCCGGTATTTTAACGTAAATTAAAGACGTTTCTGTTTTCACGGTGCAGAAACTGTGGACTTATAGTCTGTGGATTTAACTTTTTTCATAACTTTTTACACAAAACTGATTTAAACCAAGTGTTTCTGCTGGTTTACTCTTTCAATTCATGCCCGAAAAAAATACGCTTTTTGGCACATTTGAAGCAGAAAAACGTGTTGTGGCCTTTTATCCCCTCAGAGTCAGATACAGCTGATCCAAGCCTCCTGGCTTCAAAGTGAATGTCGGGTCAGATGGTATCAGTAGAGCTCCGGCTGACTTCGCTTCTGGGTCAGACGTTCTGACAGCCAGCAGAGGTGTGATGTCAGCCGCTACGGTTATTTGATTGGATGTTGATACGGAGCTTCTGTCCTGTGAAATCACTGAAATCACTTTAAACCTCCACGTTTAGATGCTCAAAGGTCTCTGAATCCGACCAAAGGATGTTTAAGAAAGAAGCGTAAGGACCTGATAGCTGTGAAGCTTCTCTCTGGTGCCTTTTCTTGAGATGAGCAGAAAAACCTTATTTCATGATAATGAACCCATGAAGACTGACTGTACACAAGCAGCAACAGGACAGGTGACAAAACAAAAAGGCAAACATGAATAAAGATAAGCTTCATTCTGTCAGTTCATAAATGACAAAGAGATTTCTGTTGTTTCAAATAAAACTTAAGAGTTTCACCTGAAATGCACTGAATGGCTGTGCTGAGAAAACTGAAATAAACCTATGAGACTAAAGTCATGTGAGAATGAAGTTGTAATATTATGTGGATAGCAATACTACGAGAATAAAGTTTTAATACTACGACAATAAACTCGTATGAAAAGTCATAAAATGACAAGAATAATGTTACAATAATAAATTTGAAATAGTTCAATGATATGAGAAGTAAAATCATAGCAAAAATAAAGTTGTGATATTATGAGTTTACTCTCAAAGCCAGAGGATTTTTTTAGAGAACAGCTGCAATTTTTAATTTCACCATCATAAATTTTAAAAAATGACGTAAATAAAAACTGTTCCCTTAAGGTCTGCGTCGTCGATTACATCAGCAGGGTCTGGAGCGCTAACTTTACTCCTGTTACTTTGGTGTTCTGATTTTCTTCCAACTTTTGACCAACTTTGTGTTTTCCTTTTTTTCTTCTTGCTTTCCTCACCTTTTACCAAATCAGGCTTAAATTTGCTCCAGTAAACATACGGTCTGAATCATTAACACACACACACACACACACACACACACACACACACACACACATTCTTTCTTGATAAGTAGCTACGTTTGTTTCAGAAAAACCATCCTGCAGGATGTGACGATCTGCTGGATGATCACAAAAAGAGCTGCTGCTGTCTTTATGTTCCTCATGTATCGTTTCAGGACGGGAAGCAGCGTTGAGACCCAAAATGTCCCTGGCTCTGGCCTGCTGTCATGGCTCCGTAATCGCCTTGTCAATTTTAATAGCGGCTTCGTCAATTTCCTGTTCCCTTTTGTCAAGCTCTAAATTGTAGATTTAGCTGAAATGTCGAGCTCAATACTTCTCAAGAGGAGAAGTGCAGCAGGCTGAACGACGGATATGTTTAGCACTGATTTATTCCATGATGCGACTTGTGGGGTTTTAGTTTTGGTGTCAACAAATTGCAATCATTTTAGATGAATCACAACCTCAGTTTTACAGAAACAACAGATCTGGCAACAGATCAGTCATTACAGGTTTGGTTCATTTCTTGGTTAAAGTTAAAGTTCTCACGAACAGCGTTAGTCCTCTGTGCTCATCAGAGCGGCAGTTTCCCATTCCCCCCCCCACAAATTGCAAGTGTATCTATGAGCCTGTCACAATAATTAATAAATCAATTGATCGCATGACAGATTAAAACAAACTCAATACTTTCCATTTGCAGGATTTATTGTTTTTCATTTTCATTCAACAGCACTTTTTTTTTAATAAAGGGCAATTTTGTTTACAGTGACTTAATAATTCATTTTATTAGCTTTTTGTGTTGTTTAGTTAATTTATTTTGGATATTTAAAATGTCTTACAATTTTTGTGATAAATGTTCATTTGGGTTTTAGGTTTATTCATCCCTGTGGATGTGTTCTTGCATTATTTTGCCATTAACATTATATAATTTGAAAATGATCTCAAAACAACAATATGAACAATATGTATCGCAATAACATCTGGGACAATTTATCGTCCAAGAAAATGTATCGTTACAGGAATATGTATCTATAACTTCCATACAATTATGTGTTTTGTTTTTTTAATGACATCACTTTACTTATTACTCATTTCAGTCAAAATGAACCATCCTGTAACAGAGAATGGACTTTCCTTTCACATATTGGTTTCAGTGAAGCTTCTTTCTCCTCGGTTTTCGTTAAACTTCACCTTTTCCTCAAGAGATATGGCAACACGTTAAATATCAAGCCGTTTAATTAAACCGCGGTGCGTCGCGCAGCAACACTGAGATGCAGAAGGTTATTTTCTACAAGCCATAAATCTTTTAAGAAAAGAGCAAAAATGGAAATCACTCTTTCGCATGCCTCCTCGGAGACATGATGTTCCATTATTGGACAAAAAAAAAACTCATTTTACGGTAAAAAATTAGCAATTTGTTCTGAAACTGATCCTCAGCTTTGCGGGATTTGATCTTTGTTATCTGACACAGTGGAGATTACATAAATCAATCTCCTCCAAATAAGTGAGGGACACGCTTCCATGGCAACCAGTGAGCAGGTTTTAAAGGAGAACTTCACCACCAGAGGATTATCTTACTGAAACTGAATGGACTACATTTAGACTTTCTAAATGCTCAAGACAAGATTGGACTGGTCCGTTGTTTTCAAGTATGTCTGAACACTAATGTCAGACCCATCTGTTGTAGACGTCAAAGGGATTTTATCAAGTTTTCTTTTATCTGAAAACTTTCACTCGGTCTTGACAGTATGTAATATAAAACAGGACTCTTCACATCCTCTCTGCAACGCTACAGCTGGTTTACCTCAACAGAACCTGCCTGAAGCTTATTAGCATAGCCACCGACCACTGCAGGTAAACAGTTTCCTGGAACGGTAAGCTGTTTCTATTTAGCAGCATGTACATGAGTATGACTGACAATGCTAAGACCCTCCTCCTGGCTCTGATTGGTTGTTTCTGACTAGGAACCTTTTCTGCACGTGGCAGTAGGACCTCAGGCAGAGGAACTGCATTTCATCCCAGGTCGTCTCATATCGTCACCTTCCTAAAATAATGGCCTACGTCACTTTTTAACTTTAATTAGGCCATTGTTTTAGGATCATTATAATTTGAACAAATATGTACAAACATATAGATATTTTTATAAAAGTTTCCTGCTGCAGCTTTAAGGCTTAATGAAGTTAAATCAAATCATAAACGGAATGCTAAACTCTGTCTGATGTATGTGAAGCTGGTCTATATCATCCCTTTCAAGCATGAATTATGATCCTTTGTCAGGATTTTATTCCAGTTATATATATCTATCTCTCTCTCTCTCACTCTCTCTCTCTCTATATATATATATGTATATCTATATATATATATAGATATACATATATATATATATATATATATATATTATTTTATTTTATTTTTTTCTTGAGGCATAAAAAAGGCAGGAAAAAAAATTTTGTAAAAAAAAATTCTTTTGCTATTTTTTACATGATCAATTGAAAAATAAATCAGTAGTATGCAGATGGATGTTCCTAAAGTCATCTACTACATTGTTGTATGTTTTTTAGTGCAGCACATGCTAACAAATGTTTCTAATTCACATGTCTCTGATTCCCAACAGAACTTTACTCACCTTTGATCTGGTTTTAGCGTGTAAAACAGACACTTTGACCAGTTCAACACAGGAAATGCCGTTTCCTCTTCTGGGAGAATCCAGCAGCTTTTCGGGACAGAAAATCCACTCGATGTTATGGGATTCCCTGAAGTCTGAGGTTTACGTTTGGTTCTCATGGAGGCTGGATCCTGTCCTGCTTCTGGAAGAAACCAACCAGAATGGACATAGGAGGTGTTACTGCATCAACCATACATACAGATTTAATATAATTCATTTAGTTTGAACTAAGAAGGATTATGAAATGTTTTGTTTCCTGGCCAATCAGAACAAACCAAACTTTCAGAGTTAACACTCTATCAAGCAGACAAATCATGTGAAGCTGCCAGTTAATCATTGTATTATTTTATGTAATGGGAGTTTTTTCAGTTCAGTTCACTTTATTTTTGGTAAATTGTCAACATTAAACTCAAGAAACAAACAAACAAAAAATAAACATAATTTACCAAAAAAGGAATATTCTAAAGCCAAAGCTTATACCCAGAATTTTTTAAAAAAGTACGTTTTTAGGGGAAAAAAAGTCATTTTATTTCTGAAATGAAACTTTTAATTTGTCAAACTTAGAAATTTCCAAGGCTTTTCTAGAAAGTTTCTTTTTTTTATTTTTGACAAAAATTTACTCTTATTCTTTTTCTCTAATGGGCTGGCGCTAGACTTTTTTTAAAAAAAATTTTACATACTGCAGCTGTGTAAAACGTTTGAATTGAAAATGCTCCATGACGTTGCATTTTCAGGGATTTTTACGTGTGACTTTTTTATCCTCCTTCAGGACAACAAAGATTTATAGGAATTTGTGATCATGTGTTATTACTACTTTCCTAAAGGTTTAAATGAAAACATGTCTGTCTGATATCCTCACACCTGACTGTTTTGGTAAAACTTCTTCAGCTCCAAAGCTGCTGATGCAGCGAAACGACGACGGCGCCGCAGCTTCCAGGGAGAAAAAGGACTGAAAGTGGCAGCGGTCCAGATGTCCCCTACAGGAAGCCACTGGGTTTGGTGCCGTTGGTTTTGGATCGAGCTCTGCAGCGTCTCTAAAGCCAGCAGGAGCCGTTTAACTCTGGGCTGCATGGAGGACGTGGCCCGTCGGCGCGGTGCGATCCGAGCTGCTGGAGAGGTTCAGCTGGCAGGAGCCAGAAAGTGAAAAGAGGTTTAAAAAAAATGTGTTTGTGTTTGAAAAAAAAATCAAAGTGAATTTAGTAACGTCCCAGGACTTCTTCAGATGTCTGTGTGCAAAATTATAATTCAGAGCTCCTTTTCTTTTTCTTCAGGCAGAGTGTTATTCCAGCTGCTGTAAGAAAACTGAAAAATTCTCCTGGGAATTTAGAAAAACACAGCAGGTGAAATGATCTGAAGTGAAGCATCGAGTTCAGCAGCTGCATTATTTTAGATGTTATGTTCTAAATTGTTCCAGACATGATCAAATATTTAGCAAAGTTTCTCATGTGGCTCAGTTCGCCACGTCAGATCCAAGTTTCATGTGCTGGAGCAAAAGGAAGTAACAGAATTAGAAATTGGAAAGAAAATAATGATCATTTTCAACAGATTTTATAGATTTAAATCTGAAAGTGTGGCATTCATTAATATGCAGAAGTGTTGGTATATCTGTATTAGCTTAGCGTTTGTAGATATTGGTATTTGGTCAACATTCTTGGCCAAATATCTTAATCTCAATCTGGATTTGAGAGAATCAAGTTGGATTATTTCATGTTGAGATTAGAGGGTGAAATTAGAAGCATTTCATTGACCTTAAAATTACCCAAATTACAAAAATACAAAAATAGATTCGCTTAATGGAAACACAGATGTTTTAGGGGAAAAATCCCCCAAAATCCTCAGTCTTTTTGTTTTTGATTAACCATTTTGAATGAGCGTTTCAGTGGAAGTTACCGCTGGTGAAAACAACAAAGACAACAGGAAGTGGAACGAGGACGATGGTGCGGCATGTTTTCAATTACTTATTGCGTAAACAAACTTATTACTGTGATTTTAATTGCGTTTCTTATGTAATGGAAGCGCTGCAATCACAAAATTGTGATTCTTTTTCCAGACAGTTTGGCGCACGTTTGTACAGAAAATGCAGCAGGTTGAGGCACGCTTGCGTTGTCTTCCTTTTTTAAATTTGAATTTGAATTTCAAGTGTCCCACATTTCCCTGTTTAACCTACTGAGCCAATAGGAAGTGAGCAGACTGTCAAAACCAATAAGAGCTGGAAAAGAAAAGGATCATTTTTAAAAACCACATGTGTTCTTTTCCAACCACTGCTCAATTATCCAAAGCTTTACTTTGGTACGTCACAATAAAACACAACTAAAGACTCTGTTTTTTCTCTGTAACTGTCTGCAGAGTTCCCTCCCCAGAAAGCTCAACCACATTGTTTTCCGCTGCTTTTTAATCACTCCTGTACCATCCGTTCTGCCCGCTGGGTTGGGTTAGACGATACAAACAGCTGCAGCAAAACGGATCTGCTGTCTGGAGTTTTCCTGAAGGGTCACTGAGGTTTTCTGAAGCTGCAAACAGCTGACAGATTGATGGGGAGTCCTGCAGGGTCCTGTCGTCGGCTGGTGTACTTCATCATCGGGCCACACAGATACCAAGAGATTCATTTGTTGTTGTGTGGGGATTGTGTTGCTTTTATCAGCCCTTTATCACTCCAGCACAGCTGCCTTTATGTGGCAGGATTTTTTTCTTTCTGTAATAAATTAAACACCTTTCAGAAAGTTGAACCCACAGCAGAACTGAGCTGACAGATAGCCGGGTTGTTTTCCATGTTAGCTTTAAGAAATGTCACTTCCCACAATGCAACGGCAGTTTAAGTTTTTGTTTGTGAAATTGACTTTTGAATTTTATGTCAGGTCATAACATTATTCATCAAAAACAGACCTGGATTGTTGCTTTGATTCTCTCATGCATCTGTGAGAAGTCCTTTAATCTCCATGGTAACCATTCAGCTGTGCAAAGCGCCTGAGTGGACTTAGCTCCGCCTTCAAGGACGAAGATCCTCCTTGGAGCTGCAATTCCCAAGCTGCACAGTTTCTGTCTCTCCCACTCAGCTCCTTCAGACTAGCCGGCACCAATTAGCAAACGGCTGCTGGAACTGAGCATCTGCTGAGCTCATTGCAGGAGATCCTTCTCACTGAAATACTGGTGAAAAAAATGTTGCTAAAGGGTTAAAAGAGTAGCGAAGTTGTGATGACTTCCTGAAGGCGGAGTTTCAGAAAGAGGAGGAGTTTCTTAAAGAGACACAGGCTCAATTTCAAGGTGTCAAATTGCAAAGTAAGATTTATTTTAAGTCTGTAACAAGGCGGCCATTTGCAGTTGGAGTTTAAGGTGAAGAAGATTACGGGAGGCAGATTCAGGTGGAAAACAGCAGTGGATTTATTCCCAGCGTCACACACACACACAACAATAATCATATTTCACAGGTGAAACTGCAGGCTTAAATAGTCTCAGCTGTGTTGGACTCAACCACCTCCAATTCGCAAGGGGATCTCCCTTCACAAATATCCACCTATTTAAATAAACTACATTTTATTAAATATAAACATTAAAATTTACTTTTTATAAATATTTTATATTTTATCTTACACCAAATGAAAACACCACAAAAACCCATAAACAATTATTATGCATTGATTATGTAATAATTCCTTATTAATGAAAATCCCATGTTGGACTCAGTATTGGGACAATCTTTCCCCCAGGTTAACTGTTCAGTTTAAAAATACATAAAACAAACATTACTTCTAAAATTAGCCAAGCGTGTTCATCTAAATGAAAATTTTTTCCACCATCTTTCCTCAACTCCAGATTTATAATATTCTCAAATTGCAGCTGCAAACGGCCCCCGGGCCGTACTCTGGACACCACTGGTCCAAAATAACTCGGCTTTAACTCTGGATGATTTGTGTCAAACACAACAGGGATTAACGTCATCATTAATGGATGCAGAGCGGTTTGGATGCCAACATCAGAAAGGTCCCTGCAGGGCGGGCTGGTGTTTGTGCTCCCGACTGCACCAACCGGTTGCTGTGGGAGATGAGTCACCTTCCAGCATTAACACTGGAGCTAAAATAATAACAGCCTTAAGACAAAAGTCTCCGGCCCCGACGCTCCGGACCGAATGGACTTCCGGATGGCACTTCACATTCAATAATGTCAGCGCTTTGGGGAATCCGCCAGAGGAATCGTCTGTGTGAAACTTGAGACACGAAGATGTGAGGATGAAGGTCTTAAAAGGGAAAATGTGTTTTCCAGCCACATAGAATCATCTTACAGCACAATAAAGATAGTGAGTTACTGAGTTTACCTTCAGTTTTCAGAAAAACTGAAGGTAACTTTTACATCATATATCAAAAGTAACTTAAAATACATTTGACTTTGAAATTTAACATCTTGAAATTGGGCCTCTGTCTCTTTAAGAAGCTGCTGCTCTTTCTGAAGCTGTGCCTTCAGGAAGTCATCACAACATGGCTCCTCTTACGGTTGAAAAACGTTGACATTTCCTCGCTGCCATTGCTAACCCGTGTTTTGCTCATCCAAAGTAATGGAAAACTTTCTCCGTCGTTCATCTTGTTTAGAGATCTGCAAATATCATTGCAGCTAATCATCTTAAATATAGAAAAAAAAATGATTATTTTTATGCATCATCCTCTGAGCCGTTTTAATCACTAGCTGCAGGCTCTTCCTCTTTGTTCCAGTGCAGTCAGTGCAGATTGATTGAACCAGTAGCATCCAGTCAGCATGTTTGTATAATTTACCTAAATTTATTGCAAAAATGATTTGAAACATGCAGCTCTCTCAAGTTCTTCTGAATGGACCCAACCTCTCAGAGGAAATCTCGGCAGAACACGGAAATCCGTCAGGGTTTTGTTGTGTACAAGGATGATTCATACCTTAGTAATTACTCTGGGCTCGTTCGTTATCTGAGAGAAAACACACACTTGTATTTAATATTCAATAAGCAGAAAATGACATTTGGGAAATTCTGACTGCTGGTTACCAAGGAAGAAATGCAAATAAGGTTGTCAGTTTTTTTCTCAGACTAATTGTGTGCAGCAATCCACTCAAGTTCAGCTAAATCCTCAAGCATGTCAGTTAAAGCCTGCAGGTATTCCGCTTGAAGAAATCCTGCAAGGATAAAGTCTTGCATCATTGAGATCATTTTCATGAATTTATTTTTGTGCTTACCGATCTCAGCTCCTCCAGACTAGTAGCTGTTAGAAAACACCTGGTGGAACTGCATGCCTACTGAGTTCATCACAAACTACTGCTGGTAAAAACAGTGTTAAAGGGTCAACAGGGAAATGTTGACGACTTCCTGAAGGCAGAGTCTCAGAAAGAGCAGGAGCTTCTTAAAGAGACGGAGGCCCAATTTCAAGGTGTTAAATTGCAAAGTAAAATTTCTTTCTAGTCATGTTTGGCATTTTTTATAGTAACTCATGGTAACATAAAAAGGTTTTGTGTGTCTGGAAAATACAAAAAGCTTTAAGCGCTACAGTCTTTTTGGTGAAGGATGTGGGACAAAATGTGCTCTCTTCTGAAAGCAGTTCATCTTCAGTGTCTTGCTTTATTCTGGGATTCTCAATAATTTACTCCAATAAATGGTAATCAAAGAATTTTTTTCCCTAAAATACCACTGAATCTGGGTTTACTATTTTAAATAACTACAAAGTCATTTTTTCTTCTCTTATGCAGTAATTGTTTCCCCTAATGTAGAATCTGAATAATAATATCAGAATTTTCTTATTAGGTGTTACATCAGTATTTCCACATCAGATCAGATAAAACTTGCAGGTCAGCTGCTGTTCTGACCTGGTCCAACGTCTGTTCAGCTCTGCTTCATAAAACGGAGCATTTAGTTTCTGTTATGATGCTTAGTATTCTAGTAAGTCGCTGTAAGCCGTTTTAATGCTTTCATAAAGCAATAAAATCCCGGCGTTATCCTCACTGGCTTAAAGGGAAATAATCTTGTGTTCAAGTCGATTTCAGAAGTTGGACTTTTAGATTTCCAAGTTTGCAAAAACAACAGGAACACGCCTGGAGTCAGAATGGAAAACTTTGACGTTACTCACCTCGTCTGACCTCAAAATCCAACATGGCTGCCGCTAGTAGAGGGTGAGCAGCTAACCTGTTTATTTCAACATCTGGCTAATTTTGGTGAAAATGCTGCAGCAGCATTTGGATTTACACATTTTGGAAATGTACAGTAGTTACTTTGCTAATGCTAACTCTAGTTAGCTTTAGGAAGATAAGTATTTTTTTCTCAAAAATTTGCTCACAAAGTATCATTTAAAAATCTATGTGGTTTTCAGCTGACTGTTGAAGCAAAGTTGAGTTAAACGTGATGATGCCAAGATCCATTTCTATTTCCCAAAATTAAAATACCTAATTAAAATAACTTTAAAAAAATCAAACTAATTAGGATGGGGTTCTCATCATTTTTAATGTCATGCTTTCTAAACAGCCTTCTCGCAGAAGGTTTTATGGTTTCCAGAAACTTTATTAAGCATTTTTAGAATAATCTTATTTTGTTCTTTATAACTAACAATTTTATGCTAAATTAAAAGTAGATAATTCAGCTCCAAGCAAAGTTGACTTTAAAACAGTCAACATTGCCCTGCAAGAAAATAAACTCTTGGATTTGATTAATCAATGGAAATTCAGTCAGTTAGTAGAGTAACTACCACTGTTTAGTCTTATTGAAACTGCAACACAAGGGGAAGCACAAAAAATATATCAGCTGACACAGTCAAAATAATGATGTTTATTTTTCCCAATTAACCAAAAATTCCTTCAGACAGAAGCTGCTGTGCTTCTGTTTCCACTGGCTGAGCGGCAAAAATCATTCATTATTCATGCATCGTTCATATATTATTTAAAGTAGATGCTGAAGTTGCTGAATCAATACAAACGCAGGCAGGATGCACTTTGTGCTGCTTGAGCTCTGATCGGCAATTAAATCCTTCAGACCAACAGTTTATTTAATTCAAATGTACTTTTTCATAACAAAATTAAAAGGAAAAGAAAATGTGCAGGGCATGTTGAAATAATAATGTGAAATATGCGCAATGCAGAAGCAGCAGATTTTCTCTGTGACAATGCAGGCAAATGAAATTCAGACATGGAGGATTAAAATCTGACTTTATTCTTCTGAATGTGGAGAGGGTAAAAGTTGCAAAAGTATTCAGGCCACTTGAAAATTTACATTTCTTTTTCATTTTTCATCTATGACCTTGAATATGTTTTGTGGAATTTTCTGTGACTGACCGACAACTTTGTGCCCCTGTGAAATGGGAGGAAAACAGTTTCCAAGTTCCCTTTTACAACCAGAAGTCTGAAAAGTTTGACAAATGTTTGCGTGTAGAAATTGTAATTGTAATTCCATTTTAGTATAAATTAAGCTTTTCTGTGAAGGTTTAGTTTGTTAAAGAACATCAGCACAAGCAGCAACATGAAGAACAAGAAACACGACAGAGAAGAGAAGTCAGCGAGAAGGTTGAGTAGAGATTTACATTTGGGATAAGTTATAAAACAAAATGCCAATCTTTGAACATCCGATCTGCTCAATCTGAACATTGAAGGGGTGTGGAATTAGAAATCTGTCAAGACATGGGAAAATTACGGCAAAAAACAAAAAAACACGGGAGAGGAGCAATGAAAAGGTCAAACAATATGATGGTTTAGTATGACTGCAAAATTTCTGAGTGATAGGCAAAAATTTCAGCCTGGTCTTGTGTAAAGCTGCGATATGCAACTTAAAAAAAAGCCTTGTATATAAAAGGTGCAGTTTGTAGTTTTAAGAGTTACAGTTAAGTATGACTGGAGGGGCTAAAACAAACAAATGTTACAACATATTTCTCTTCTACCTTACATTTTCACATCGCTTTGTGTTGGTTTAATGTGTTATTGTTGCGAAACCACATTTAAGTTTGTTGTTATAATGTGACAATTTGTTAAAAAAAATGCAAATAAAAGAGAGTAAAGAGTTTCTGCAGCGCCTGTACGGCTGAATGTGTGCAAATCCAGAGGAGCAAAAGATTTTATTAAATCCACTTTATTACATCTGTGCAACTTTTCTTCCACTTTGTATTTCCAAACCCAAGAACAAGATTCCTTCAGAGGATACGTCAGTTTAATATGCATCAGCCGAGCAACGACTGTAGCCTTTCCTTCATTGAACTGGGAATAAAATCAATCAAAGTGGAACAGCTCGGCTTTTAGCTCCTTTCATGCTTTGTGTTATGAAGACTGATGCTGCTGATCAAGACAGAAACCTGACAGACCTCACGAAAAATTACCTTTGGTTTCTTTTTCTGAGCACAGATGGATTCGTAGACGCTGATAACATTGAAGAGTCACATTTACATGCAAAGGAATTCAAATCTGTACACATGAAAACAAACATAGCAAAAAGAAAAGATAGTCTTTGTGACCAATAACCTTCAAAAATATTTCATTTTTAGGTAACAGCTTCTCAAAAATAAATTGTCATATTTTTGCAATGAAACAATGTCAACTTTACAAAGCAGCTTATGCTCAGTAGCTTAATAAATGTCCATGGTAACGTAGAAATGAAGCTTACTTATTGCTTTGACAACATGTATAGAAATGTGTACAAAAAATTTTTACCTCCATGAAAAGAAAATCATAATAATAGAAAAAAAAAATTTCTGTAAACACCAAATAATAGAACAGATGAAAATTTGTCCCATCAAGCGTGGATGCAGATGGAGTCTTATTTGTAATCAGTGGAAACGTAAAATGTTAAGTAAAACACAAACTATTCATCTTTTCATAACCAAGTGTTGGTTATGAAAAACTTATTGAATACAATTTTACTACTTATTGAAATGTTGATTTTGCTTCACCCAAATCAGCTCTAAATTTGTCAAACTGACTAAAAGGAAGAGACAAATTCTGGTGTTATATAACTGACAATACGTTTACGCAATCGAACAGAAAACAGTGCAAATAGACGTCCTGTTTTAATCCCAAAAAATGTGAAAACTATTAAAGATGAGATGGAACAAAATGGCGACCAGAGATTAATTTCTCTGTTGTTGGAACATTGACATGTTTACAAACCTAATTTTCTCTTAAACTGTATTTTTATTTCCTTGATCTGACTGAAAAAATTGTAAACTCTCAAATGACAGAGTGTTCCTCACACAGTAAAAACTACCACACTGAAGAGTGTTGTGGGTTTTTGGTACAGTACATTCACACATTGGAAAATGGCTTCTTTTTTTTCTTTTGACCAGTAAAAATTTAAATCTATCAGTTCACATCATTGGATGATTTTTGGATGCATCTCAAATAAAAGGTAAATAAAATAAAAACACATTTTGGTAGACTGATGGAGAGCTTTGTTAGGACAAGTTTGGGAGTTTTTCTTCATCCTATTTATATATCATATACAAAAATTACAGCACAAAAATCAAGGAAATTTGTGTTTGGTTGATCTTCTTTCATCTTTGCTTCTGAATTTTAGCTGTAAAATAATTTGTAGGTTGATTCTAGTATTTGGGTTCCACATCAGATCTTGACACAAGTGTCAGTTCTGCACCTCAACTCTCATTAGTCATGTTTCCATCCATCCACAAATTTTAAAATAAAAAATAGAAAATGCTGAAGAAAAGAAGCTGAGAATTAGGTGTGTTCTCAGTTTCTGATTCCAAACAAATCGACCCTGTCAGGCTAAGTCCCGCCCCTGCCTCTGATTGGTTGTTTCTGATAGGGCCTGGTGTTTTTCTGCAGATGACAGTAAGACCACAGGGAGGAAGCAGGCTCAAAAAATGTTTTCACAGATTATACTGTCATAAGGACAGTTTTAACAAAATGTAAGAAACATTTTTTGGGTTTGTTTTTATTAATGAAAGTGAAATTTAACAGGTTTTCCAAAAGCAAAAAAAAACATTAAATTGTTACAGAAAAGGGGAAAAAAAATCAACCAAACCCAAACTGTTTTTTTTAAATTATTTTTGACCCTTAGTTTACTGTATTTTCAACAAGACAAAAAAGACTTCAAAGCACATATCTATATACACACCATGTTCTTTCTTAAAAATAAATTATATATATATATATATATCCAAGAAATCAATCCTGACTCGTAATTCTTACATTATACCCGCGCTTCAAACCCAATAATCCAAACTCGATTATAGGAAGAGTTTCAAAGTTCTGCATACAGGATGACATGTTATAAAACAAGATGAAGGTAAACAGAGAACATTTAAAACGGATCTCTTTTCCTTTTATGTCAGTAAGTTTAAGAGGAGGCGGACGTAGACGTGAAAAAGTCAAAAATGCCAACAGTTTATCGTTATTCCGTCGCTGTGCAAAAAGGCCCAAATAGTATCGCAGCTTCCGTCATGTCGTCTTCTCTTGCAAATAACGAAGAGTTTCTGATCTGTTCTCACTTGTTTCTCCCTCCATTTGTTTCCTCTTCTCTTCGTTTCATTCTGTCAGAGACACAGAAGACAGAGAGACGCGATTAGCACCGAGTCTTTCAGCTCATTCACAATCTCGCCACTTCGCAGCTATTATTGGAAACGGCAACAGGTTAAAAATAACCAGGAAGCCGATATCAGTTCCCACGGAGACTTAGTGAGGTTGGCACATCTAATTACGTTTCTTTTAGTAAATACACATACAGAACTCAAGCGCCAAGAAATCCTTACAGCAGTAATAATGAGAAAACTTCAATGATGTTAACAATAATAATAAGGAAAAAGATCACCAGTAATTTTTTGTTTGTAATCAAAAATCACTGATTTTGTGGAGCCAGTTGAAAAATTGAAAGAAGCTTTGAGATATTTATGCTTTAATATGATGGTAAATGTGACTTTGTTACTCTCCAAATAGCTGTACCTTGATATCAAGTAAGGCTGAGTGTAAGTAAGACACACTCATAATTTGCATTAGTGAAAAAATAAATAAAAACGCCGGGATCTGTCGAGTTTACATGAATTTCTGCAAATATCTGGAGGGACTGATGGGTGTAACTTGGCAGTAAACAGATAAAACTTGCTTTGATCTGATTGATAAAATCTGATCAAAGATTATCTAGAGAGCACAGAGGGCCACATGAGAGCCCACAGTGGGCTGGTTTTGGCCCCCGAGCCTCATGTTTGACACATGTGCCATAGTTCATTTGAAGCATAGTTAGTATTTTGTCAGTTCTGCACATTTAGGTGATGATGACTTTTTTGCAGCTACACCTCTGGGAGATTTTGGGTCATATAAGAGTAAGATAAGTAGAGAAGGTCAGAAATTAATGTGAAATTATTCAACTGAAGAACTCCAAGATGATTTTTTTTTTTTCGTTTTAATGCAATCTGGGAAAGTCATCTTGGTGCTGCAAGATTTCAAAGAGCCAATTTATGCTGACTAAATTAGCCGTGCCAATCCTGAAAGAAGAAGAAAAAGGAATATATTCGGTTTAAGGGAACTCTCTGATGGCTTCTACAACTAAACCAGAGAACTTTTTGTTCTCTTCTGGCTCAAAGACAAAAGGGGGGGAATATTAATTTGAAGTTCCAATTTTATTTGTTCAAAGAAATTCGAATTTGCTGTGCAGAGCCTGCAAAGACCAGGAAAGAACTAATAACGTGAGCTTTGGATTCCTGAGGAGAAGAACTGCAGTTCTGTTCTGGAAAGTCAAAATCTTAATATGCATTTGATTATGTGATGACAAAAGCAGATTTGACATTTTCAGAACATTTTTCACAGATATAAGAACAATAATTCGTCTCGTCTCGTCTCCAATGACGATTAAAAATATGCCTTTTGTTCCCTGGCATTGACTTCTGTTTTCTAACACTAACAAAAAAACATCTGTAATATAACTTTGTGATAATTGTCAAATTATGCATAAAAGAATTGCTCCATTCAAAGGACATATTAATAATATTATATGTTCAGTGTTGGTCTCGTGTTCATTGATTCATGAGGAACTGGAACAGGAAAAGATTCAACAGTCAGTAACAATGAAGGATGAAGAAGAAAAGAATGGAGAAAATTTTTCTGACAAAATTAAACAATCACAGGGCTGAGAAGAGCGTTTCCTTGGAAACAAAAGGTTCCCGATCGTTTTGCTTTTCCTAACTTCAGCCTTTTTTCACACTCAAGTTATTTTTTTGATGGGTAAAATTTGAATGTAAAATGAATTGCTACAAGTACTGCTGGATATGGCAAACGGTATTTGATCGCATCAATGCCAATAAAGGGTTTTCTGCAACATTCCTTCTTAAAATGGGAATAAGTTAATCATTTCAAAATGGCGTTTGTTACATTTTCATATAGTCTTTTGGAAGTAACACATTTCCATCTTTTTGAGCTCAATCCACAAATCTTTCTGAAGAACTAAGAGCTGGGATTTGTGACGTCGGCCTAGAGAGACTGACTTGAGACTGACTTTTGGTCAACTTCTGCAGATGCATCAATTTAGTTTAAGAAAACATGAGGGGGTCATACCTCCACTCTGTGAAAGTCTCAAATACTAGCAGCGTCTGAGTTAAATAGAGAATATATGTTCATAAACTTTAGGGCAAACACTGAGCTACAAACTTCAGATTCCCATCGGAGCAAAACATGGAAGTGGAAAATGTCCCTTTACTTTAATATTACAGGCCGAGTATTGAACTGAGCTCATCTTCGGCCCCAGGGCCGTCTTCAGGTTTAAAGCTGCTTCCTGTAGCAAAGGCAGCTTTGGAATATTTTAGCAAGTCAGTATTTTCTTGCTCTTCAGTTTGCTACACCTTCAAAAACGTTTCCATATTATTTTCCTTCTTACTTCCAGACCTCCATCCGTGTTACTGAAGAAAATAAACTCGGCTTTAAAAATCTGTGTAACACATTTTAAATACGTTTCCTCAGTAAATTGGGACGGTTAAACCTTGAACAGTAAATCTCGGCACGTTCTTCCCTCAGTGTGATAAAGTGTTTGGTTGTTGTCTGAGCCGATGAGTTTAAGCCTCTTACTCCTCATTTCTCTTCCTCATAGATGCGTGAAACGACGTACGATAAAAGAAAACAACGGCTTCCATCTTTTATTGGCGCTTACACACCAACACTTACCTCACAGCTTGGCACATCCTCCCTAATTACGCTCATTATTAACTTCCTTGCTCTGAAGTAACATTTTTATCATTCCCAGCTTTTCTTTGGATCTTGTTGCTTTTACACCTGTTAGAGCAAAGCTGATGTCAAGAGGGAATCAAACAGGATTTTATGTGACAGATCAACAAAAGGTTAGTCTTAAATAAATATAAAAAAAAGGTTGGTAGCACAATTTCTGTTGTTAATATTAGAAGCAGATTTTGCATAAGAATTTATGGGAGAATCATTTCTTGTTCTGTTCATGAAAGAAAACTTTTCCTTTTTGATTTTGTAATTGCAACAGGTCAACTCCAGAGCTGCAAACCTTTGGCCTAGTGAAAGTCATGGCCTGAATTTGCAGCAATACTTGAATATTGACAGACCATTTTTTTATTCAATTGTTGTTTGGTTAAGGAAAATGAGATCATCTTTTGCTATCTAGATGTGCAAAGGTAGTAGAAACACAGAATTCTTCAAAAGACTTTCAGCTGGAACTGAAATAAAACATCTGAGGATAATCTATCATCTTTATGATTTCTGCTTCATAAAATCTTCTTGAAACCTCAACAAAACATTAATATTTGTGGTTACAAAACGACAGCATGTGAAAACAACATGAGTAAATTAGCAAAACACTCCAGACATGATTATTATTTGATTCTTTGACCATTTTATTTGGCTGTAATTTTATGAAATGTATTTACATCATATAAAAACCCTTTTGGCTTATTGGTGGAGTTAAGTTTGAGAACCCTGTTAATTCCCTGTTAAACAGATCTGTTTGTGAGAATTAACAAGTTTTTTTTGTATGAAATGGTGTTAAAATAACTCTTTTCTTTTTCTGCTGTTTGCATCATCTGGAAGGTGAAATAACCATCCAACGCACATAAAAATATTATTCTTTACTCATTTCCTGTTGTGCTGGCAGACGTCACATGAAAACCACTTTAACAAAGTAAACAACATGCAGCTTTTCATTCAGCCTCTCTTCTCTCCTTCCCTCCTTTCGTTCTCTCCGTTCAGCTCTGTAAACCAACACTGCTGCCGTCTGCTCTGATTTTAAAGGCCTCTCCGGCGCTCTGCAGTTTTAATCGCCATCTATTCACTTCCATGTTTGTTCTGATGTTTGTGCAACTTCCTGCTCATGGGGACTCCACCTGCAGACTGAGCTGCTTCTAAAGGGAACCCCTCCATTATGCAATGAACGGTGTCGTATCAAGCCGTTTAATTCGGATGCCTCCACCCCAATTAGGCATCGAAATTATTTTCAGAACGTGGAGAAGCTCAGACTTCAATCAGGGAACATTTTGAAAGCTGATCGGCCCAATCAGCCCTTCACTCTCCTCCAATTAATTTGCTAAATTGATCCATTTCAGAATAGATAAGTGAAAATAAGCCGTTGTACATTATTAAATTAATGTTAATGACTTATTATTGTCTGAAGCTGGAGACGGGCAGCTCAGGACAGCTGTGATGTGTCTCTTAAATGTGACATAAATCTTTATTTTAATCTAAAGTGTTTTCAAAATGCTGTCATACGTAGCATAAAGGAAAATACATTGTAGAAGCTACTTTAGGGTTAAGATAAAGATCTAGAGAATATACAAAAAAAAATGGCTGTTTTTCTAATGCCGCCAAATATTAGGATAAACGCTAAACAGAGTTAGCATAAAAAGTTAAAGACATTGTTGCCTTTTATGCTATCTAACTAATTTGTCTGTCTAACATTAACAACTTAACTTTTAGTAAACTAAATATTTAGCTCCAGTCTTAATGTTTAGCTAGCAAACTAAATATTTAGTTACCAAGGTAAATATTTAGCTGCAGTTTCAATATGTTTAGTTAGTAAGCTACATATGTAGCTTCAAGCTTAAGGTTTAATTAGTGAGCTAAGTATTTAGTTTGGAAGTCTGATATTTAGCTCAGAGCTAAACATTTAGCCAAGATACAAATTCACTTTCTGATAGCCGCAAGAGGACTATCAAAATAAACGCTGGGTTTTGCAAACCTCTAAATAAACTCCTTATCTAAATATTTAGCGCTGGGATAAATATTATTTTGGAAACTAGCTACTTCGGTACTTCTAGCTAACTACCTCGGAAAGTTTGCAACTGTGGCATTGATGAAAATATTAGTTTGAAAAATTAACCCCCATTTTTCGGCTATGACTAGCTAAATAATCCAAATTTTATTGTTAATTGTTGTTAATTTTTGGCTGTAAATTTACATTTGGCCCACAAATAACTCTGGACAAACTGAAAATTAAAAACACCTTTGAGAAGTTGTGTGTCCTGTTGTGTGAAGTTGTGTGTCCTGTTGTGTGTCCAGCACTCTGCAGCTTTAATCGCCGTCTATGACACATGAGTTTATGACATACATTGAAGTTTGACGTCATTCCTAGTTTATAGGCTAAAAGCTGTTTAGTCAGCCAGGAAAACACTTCTGCTGTCATGAAGGAGATGCATTTTACATGCAAAAAAACACTTAATACTGGAGGCAAATCTATGAACCAGCACTTATAGTGCAACACAATGTTGGCTCTATTCAGACTGATAATTTGCAACACTTGCCTGAAAGCTATTCACGTTTAAACTGTCTAAACTGAAAATGCCTTTGCTACCAACACAGCAATAGTAGTCACCCCAGCAGGCTATAGACAAAAAACAGTTCATTATTCTTATAGTATTTTCCTAAACTGCAGCTCTTAAACAGAAATCTGAACTGGGTGAAAATGCCTGGACAGGTCAAAGTTATACAATAATCAGAGGAATTGGCCAAAAATATTGATCATTGCAAACTCAGGATGTCCACGCATCCTTATAAAGTCTTTAATTATTTAAAATTAAAGCCTTAAAATGCCTGAAATTAAAAGAAAACGTAAGTTGGTCTTAAATAGATTAATCATGGGGCTTAAATGTAGTTCTGCCAGGACTATTTAATCTCCTATATTTTATGCAGATTTTTTCTTGCTAGAATTTCTTTTTATCAGTAAAGTGTGACTTTGTTAGCAGTTAGCTGGACAACATTCATTTTGTTGCCAGCCTTCTTTCTTGATATAAGCCTTACATTTTATTCACAATGGTCTCTCAAAGGTCTTGAAAAGTCTTAAATGTGAGTTGGTGAAACCTGGAGAAACACTGAAAATGTTAATGAAGCGAGACTCATCAATATATTGTCATGTTTGTTTTTTAAAAGCTGTTATCCATTTAAAAGTGATTACCATCAAATGTTCACACTAATAACGATAATCATTAGCTTTCTGCCTGATGTTCAGACTCTCTCTCCTCTCTGACCTTTTGCCAAGCCATCGTCACTAAGACTCATCAAACACACAAGGATCTGAGGAAGTGCCAGCTCGCTGTCTGAAAGTTATTTTCGCTGCCATTTCCTGTAACGTTTTAGCTTGGTTAACAAAACAAACTGGAGCTGACTGGAAAATGTGAAAAAGTTTGATGGTTCAGGTATTCGAGGCTTTGCGTCCCTCAAGGAGAAAGCTTGTTGGAGAAGCTCTGTTACGTTCATTCTGATTTATTCTATTAAAGAAAAACATCTCATTGCTTCTTTGAATAATTATGCCACCTGATTGTGGATGCTGTGCAGCTGGAAGGATTTGTGCTGTTACCCTTTTTCTTATCTTAGTGACAGTTATGATGGGTAACCATAGCAACAGCATGCTTTTATTAATTTTATTTTTTTTATTCCAGGGTGTCCCTCTAGCTTTAAAATGTTGTGTATCTAAAATTGAATCTTTAAAATCTCTTAAATCAATGTGAAATAAATAAATAAATAAATAAATACAAGGTTTAAATTTTACCATGAAGAGAAAATGTAATCTTGCAAGTAGTTTTTTTCTCCCTGACAACAAAAATTATAGTTGCGCTCAGACATTCTGTGGCCCGAGACGATTGAGGTAACCGGTAGCCAGCTGCTAATACCTTTACTAGCCAAACCGCTGTGCTGCATCTATCAGCAGAACGACAAACGACAGCAAGAGTCGTCGCCACTCAGAGTGAAACCAAACACACAGGACACAACATTGGCCATAGCAACAAAAGCTGAGTGCTACAAAGACACATCAGAAAGGTCACAATGCTACGCTAAATTCTAATACAGGCGGATCACCCAATCAAACTATTATTTATTATTTTAAATATCATTATATATGGAAATAAAAAAAGCTGTCTTGAATTCAACTACATGAAAACCTGCAAATGCCAGGTTTCAAGTGCTAACAGATTAGCTAATCGTGGAGGCTGAAGCTAATGGCTAATCCAAATGAAGACAGGACTTAAATCACCTTCGCCCATCAGAAAACAACTGTAACTCTGTTCATGTGTTTCAGAGTGTGTGTGTGTGTGTGTGTGTGTGTGTGTGTGTGTGTGTGTGTGTGTGTGTGTGTGTGTGTGTGTGTGTGTGTGAATGGGTGAATGACTGACTGTAAAGTGCTTTGCAGTCCTTGGGGACAGAGAAGCAGGTGATTATATTCCCCTCCGTTTAAGAGTTGGTGCTCTTCCACTTTGTATAATTTAAAGCCTTCAGCATCATAATAATTATGGCTCAAGCTTATTGGACTGCATAACATTTAGCGAGACACTTTGTTTCAACATTTAGAGAGGAAGAAAATTTTACCACGCCCAATTAAAAGTCAATTTACATAAACTGCTAGTGACCACAATGGTCTTAAGGAGGAAAAACTTTGTCTCCTCTCAGACTTTCCATCCAGGTTTTACCTTTCAAGACCAACTAATTTTCAATTATACTAAATTAAGATGCCAAGCAAGAATATATATTGTTAGTAAAGATGTTAGCCTGAAAGAATGTGGACTATTCCTTTAAATACTTCCGCATCGCTCCAGTTGGTCTAATTTACTGGATGCCTATCATGATATTTAAAACGTTTCCATTTTAAATATCATCCTCACCACACAGCCTGGCAGAAAATATGAAAATTGTGTCTAAATGTCTCACTGCTTGGATGAAAAGAACCCAAAAACAGAAAACTTTTAATAACTTCCTTTGATTTGATAGGTGGGTCGTATCTCCTGTTTGCAGAACCTCAGGCCTCAGAGACGACTGATAATGAACAAGTTTAAATTCTGGACGAGTGTTTAAACTAAACCTAGAACTGTCTCATTCGACTCCAATGGACTCTGGAGGATGGAAGTGAGATTTTAAATGTCAAGACTGTCATTTGTAGAAATTAAATTCTCCTACCCCAGGCAAATGTTAACCAATATTTTCTGAATTATTTTCCCCTCTATTTATTAATTTTTTGGTTTTGCATTCACACAGCCAGCAAAGCTACTCACAACCCATAAAGTTTTGTTCTTCCCATAATTGTTTTAAGTCCTCAGAGGGTTTTCCAGTAAGATCATCTTTTGTAAGCTCATGACGCGGCTACTCTATAGTATTTAGGTCCAAACTTTGACTAGGCCACACCACAATCTGTGGCTTATTATCTCGCTGATGTTTTCTGTTATTTGTCCTGCTGCGTATCCCAAGAGTGCTTTCAGCTTATGCTGGTTCAGCATTTTCTGGATGAAGGCAGACATTTTAATTCCCTAAATTATATCTACTGTAATTTATTATTTGTTATTATTATTATTTAGTTCAGCGAAGCAAAGCAGATCTATATCATTCCACTTCTGACACCATAATAGATTGCTCATGTCATGTCCTTTTATAAACTGGTGCTGGCTCTATGCAGGATGTGACACCAACCATAAAGTTCCACTTTTGTCTCCCCAACCCCCAGAATATGTTCCCTAAAGTCAAGAGGTCATCAGGATTACTGCATAAATACAAAATGTTACAACGGTATATTATTTTTGGTCTAGTTTCTAAAGCAAATTTCTTAATACACTTGAAATTAGATGAAGCAAACTTACAAGTAACTTTTGAGCAAGAAATAAGAGCTTGTTTTAAAATTATTGACGAAAAGAACAAGAGAGTTTTACCATATTATGAATTATGATATATTAAAACTGGTTGGCATTAAAACAAAATGTCTCAACTTTTCATTTTTTCCTGAATCTGTTTAGATTGGTGTTTTATCTTCTTACCTTCTTCATGTTATCTGGATTCTACAGATGAATTTATGTCCTGAATTTCTCTAGCAAAGGAAGTTAAAAAAAATTACCATTTGAAAACCTTTTGATTTTACTGGGGTAATATTTGACTATCTGAAACATTTAAGTGCAACAAAAAGCAAAAGTGTTGCAAATACTCTTTCACCAAACTGCAGTTCTTACAGTATTTTCACACCCCTCCCTGTGTGTGGACGGGGGTTGCTGGAGGTTGCTGCCAGGTCTCCTTGCTCCAGTGGATCCTGAAAGGCTAACTGGTAGATTGCAGAGGTTTCCCAGTGAACCGCAACTAATGCAAGCTGGGGATTTTTGCTTTCGCCCCGTCCATGGCCGAAAACCAAACTGCCTCAGAGCTCCGAGCAGAGCGCTAGGCTCAGGACTCCTACTAAATGGATGAGTGAGCCAATTCATGTGTGAAGAACAGTCACAAAAAATAATGTATGTGTGGAAATGTCTGTTCGAGAGTTAAAGAGTAGAAAATACTCCAGTCGGGTGGCTGGATTCTCATCCAGAGATCTTGGTTTCCCCCAGAAAACTTGTTAAGCCTGGTGTTAGTGGCGGTAAGGAAGGCCGCCATGTTTTTCCATCAAAAATGTTACAAGATGACAGGAAATGTAAAAATATTAGGCTTTTTGGAAGACATTATTGACAACATCTTAACACAGGCACAATATAAATATATACATTTTTGAACTTCAGTTTAATCGTCATAAAGTCAAAGCAAACTAAGCAGCTGCTGCTTTGGGCCCCTCAGACTGTCAGGGGCCCCGAGAAATGATGAAACTTCACCAAAGACTGTGGGGATAGAATTTAAATTAAATTTTTTTATTGAGTGCAATGTTCTGATTTAATGGCTTCAGCATTGATTATTAAAATATCCTTAATTGTTCATCATGTAAATTTAATGCTTTAAAAAGTTATATAGTTTAATTTGTAACAGTCCCAAAACAAAATAATCTTGTATAGTTGGATTGTTGCGTTACCATGACTACAATCTGAAGCTGAGTTTAATCTTTGTGCCTGAACTCCATTTCTTCACAAATACAGCCCAACAAATAATAACCAATTATCACTGATTGCTTTTTAAGATTCTGAATCTAATCAAAAATAGTAACTGTGTTTAGACAGATAATGTGGAAAACTCACAGCTTCCTCGATGAGCTTTTATTTTTCCTCACACTTGGTGAGTAACTGAGCTTTTACCCTCCGGTATCATCTGCTGTGGGTTTATTGGTTCTCTTTTGTTCTGTGTCTCACTCGAGTTCAGTTTCTCTCGACCATCGATGTCTAGGTGGAGGAATATGGTTGAGTATCTTCAGAGCCATCTGTGACCTTTCTATCTCCAAAACAAAAAAAGTGTGATGAATTTTCCAAGTGAAGCGCCTCAGTCCGTCTGATGTTCGTAGCCGAGCAGCTCAGTGAGAATCTCTGACTGTTTCCTCCACTGGAGTGATATTGATGAGCTATCGCTCATTAGCTCTGGGGGAAATAAAAGTCTATTGAAGTTTGATGCTATAATATTAATGTCATCAAGAGCAAAATCACATGGGAGATGCTTTTTTAATTCATAATCAGAAATATGCTTTTAATCTGTGTGGATGAATCAGTTTTACTTTTTAATCACTTGTTTAATGCTGCAACACATTTTGAGATCAGACTAATTAGTGGAAAGTTCTGCTTGAAAAACTTAATGGTTTATTCACAAAAGGGAACACGCTTTCTTCCCATACTATATCGAGTTTAATTTTAATCAGTTTTGAGGATATTTGACGTCATTTTCCATGAATCTGTCAAAGCTTTCACAGTGACCATCTTTCATCTCCGTTTGATTCTGCGGCCACAGCGATGCAACCCATGATGTCAGCAATCCTCTGAAGGAGCAAAGCTCCCAGTTTTTCCATTACAGGATTCTTACATGAGCTTTTCCAGCAGGACGTCGTTTCGTCCCCCTGCTTTGATTGTTGGAGTCCAGCGCCAGGCGACTACGTTTCCCCCGTGAGACATTTCGATTGAGATAACAGACCTGAATGTCGCGCATCTACAGTTAGCATTAAGAATGTAGTGATGCTAACTGTAGCGCCACGCACATGTCCTGCATATGGTAAAAAACTAAAAGTCAAGATGTCAGAGTGCCATACAAAGTAATCGATTCTGTACACATTCTGTAATGTATTTTATTTATACTTTAAGCAATGGACCAACAGGAAGTACTGCAGTACTTTTAAATGTACCTCAAATAAATACCAGCCTTGAATTTGTTGTTGCTCAACCCATTGCCTTCAAAAGTTTCTACAATACAAGAAAAGTCTTCACCTCTGTACAAATCCAACTGTTCCATAAACGTTTGTTAGGGAACAAACAGCATCCCAGGGTCAGCGGTGTGGTTATAAAGACTTTTATAGCCTCTGTCCGAACAACAGCTATTAGTCCTGTACGTCACAAGTTTGACCTTTCATCAAACAGCTGTAAAAAGATAATTTAATAGAGTCAATTAATAGAGTCCTATTTGCCACAAACCGTAGAGGGGACAAGGCAAACTGTGGGAAAACGTGCTTTACTCAGATGAGAACTTTGTTTTAGTCCTACATGTAAAGAAAACCCATTAGACGAGAGTTGAGTCGATGTTTGGGAGAAAGCTTGAGAGATGCATGACTACTTCTGTAGATAGTTAACAGCTATTATGTTAAAAAAACAATTAAAGTTAGTTTTTCTTTCTTACCAACCGACTCTACATGTTTGGTTTTAGAGAACCAAAGTCTACACACCACAGACTCTTGATATTAACCACTGACTGTATACGAACAGAGATCTATGAATTTGACCTGTTTTTAATTGCTTACCATCAGCATTAGCCTGATACTAACCAGTGCTTTGTTCTGTGCAGATTGGGGTCTGGACGCTCTGCTATTGAGAAACGGTAGCTTACTTGAACTCTATTCGAGTTTTAAATGTTACCCAAATCTAAAACAGCGTTTAAAACAATATCAACTTCTCCTTCTTTTTGCTGATTGGCCTGGCAAAAATCTACTGGAGAAATCCCTTTCAATGGGAGAAAGCCTAAACGGAGAACTGAAGTGATTCAAATGACAAACTTCTCAAATATCTCAATAGATGAATGACAGAAGGTACTCTATTGTGCTTTGCTGAGGAGGCTGCAACAAAAGTTTTTTATATACTCCAGGAAAAATAAAGACAAAATGTACTTTTAAATAAATATGAAAGTAGCATAATTATGTAACAATATGAGAGAAAGTTTCGTCACCACTGTAAACAGGAATCCGGTCCCTTAATTCAATTGTTCAGTTGTTTAATTTCTGGTGACTTTTACGTCAAATTTAGCTCGGTAGTCGATAATCCACTCTCCTACGATAGCTATACTTCATAATTATTTATATTTTCGTTGGTGTATTCTTTTTTGTGGTTTGCTTTTTACATTTCTAATAATTTTTTTTTTTGGCTTTTTTGTTTCTTCTTTCACACTCTCTTTTACCCTTTGCACTATAATCTTTCTCAGGGAAGTGAAGTGGAATTTTTATTTTGACTGTTATGATGCAATGGTATACTCTTCCATTTAATTTCAAATGTTGAAGTTAGTTTTGTGGTGTAGAGGCCTAAGGTCATGTAAATGATACTTCGAGAATCAATAAAGATAAAATAATCTAGTTACTGTACTTCCTGACTTGTTTGGTTGACCTTTCTCAGATTCAGAGTGTAGCAAATACATTTTTCTCAGCAGTCTATCCATTCACAATGATTCTTACAAAGGTATTTAAGTTTCAGGGTGTTTTTTTTCTTACATTTTTTCCTGCACTTGCCAGCTAAAAAACATGAACTTTTTAAAATCTTTGTACCATTTATCTCATGAAACAGTTCACAGATTCATTTAAGGAATCATTTGCTGTATAGTTCCCATCGTTTCCCACAATTAAAACCCACTTTGTCCATAACCAACATCATTCATCAGCGTATTCAGATGACAAAGCAACATTCCCCATTACATAATGTCATCAGTGTAATTTTGTACTACAGAACTCCCACTGGGAATGTCCTCAGTCTTTTTTCCTCGGTATGTAGAAGACTTGGAGCTACGAGTCGCAAACACAGTTAGCATTTTGTTGTTGCAATGAAAAGAAAAATACATCCCATTAGCTCTATCCCGAGGGTCCAAGATTCATTCAGCCCCCCACGACACCACACACACACACACACACACACACACACACACACACACACACACACACACACACACACACACACACACACACACCCTGTAATTAGATCTCATTCTGTGGATCTGCCCTCCTGTTTAAACTCGACACATGTTGCGATCGCATCCAGTCACACATGCAGATGGCAGATAAATGAATTGCATCCTCTTGTTTACCACATCCTTCATGAGTCTATAAAAGCCTGCAATTATTAAAGAATGTTTGGGTCTTTTTTTTATTTCTTACCCCAGTTAGTGGAAACTCATTTTATTATTAAGCGACTCCTTTCATTAAAACCTGTTTTTGTCTAGATAACAGCGTTGCTGTTTACTCGTGAGACGGACACAAGGTCAGACATCTGACCTTAATTGTTGCAGAACTTCCACAGTGAAGCTCGTCCGTTCTGTTGTGTGCAGATGAATTAATGACTAACTGAAGGCATATCCAATTAACGTGCTCAGTGAGTCGCAGAGCGCGCACGGTGAAACGTATATGTCACATTTCATTTTCAATAATTAATGTTTGTACCAACGACCTTGCTCCAGTCTGTGCTTGTATGTCTGCTTGTTACTGTGTCCAGTCCAGTCCAGTGGCCTAAATGGAGTGGACTCTTATTCTGTAAACGTAAAACTTAATGATGGAAATAAAAAAAAGTGGCCGACGATCAAGCGAACAGCTGCCACAATGTTTGGTGTTTTTAACAGACCGGCGAAGGGAAACGACGTGTGAACAAACAGGAACAGGCTAATGAAAGGGCAAAAGATGAGGTGAGAGGGAAACAGTGGTGAGGAAACCAGTTAATTAAGCCAGCATGGCGGAGAGTGGCGTGAAAACAAAACACTTGGACTCAGCAGTTGTGGTTTCAGAGTGAATGAGAGAAGATAGCAACTGAATGCATGTTAGCTTGCTAGCATGTTGTTTAACAGAGCTTAAATTAAGAATGAAGTCAGGATTGTCCATTTATCCTTGTTTAGCCTATGTTTATTTTGGCTACAGTATGTAACTTTTACAAAAATATGTTTGTTGCATGTTGAAGCCTTTCCCGTTCAGCTCCTCCAGACTAGCGGCAGCAGCAATTAACCAACACCTGGTGCAGCTACGCCTCTGCTGAGCTTCTCATATGAACCGTTTCATAACCCAGCATTTCTAAACAGCAGTGTGAGGGACTGGGGGGGGGGTCAGAAAGAACAGAAGCTTCTTAAAGAGACACAAGCCAATTTCAAGTTGTCACGTACTGCTTTGATGTTATCCATCCATCCATTTTCTTACACCCTTTATCCCTTAATGGGGTCGGGAGTTGCTGGTGCCTCTCCAGCTGGCGTTCTGGGCGAGAGG
>CAEGAF010009381.1:0-29571 GCA_903067075.1 Micropoecilia bifurca
CACACACACACACACACACACACACACACACACACACACACACACACACACACACACACACACACACACACACACGTGCGCACACGTACGCGTGGCCCTGTTCCCGTCTTTTAAATTACATGATTCCAAAGCTGACTAACCTGTTAGCTGCCATTTACATTATGACAACTAAATGGAGCTTGTAGCATTTTTGGAAGGCTTTTAGAAAATTGTTAAATGTGGCCCTTTATGTTCCCCTTAACCAACTTCACCTGAAGATGTTGATGTTTCTTTTTGATGATGTGTTCAGGGGATATTCTTTTTTAATACTTCTATTTACAATTACTTCTAAATTTTAGTTTTAAATTTGGTCTGCACCTGCTGTATACCACAGCTTTAAATGCCAAATAGAGTTAAGGTCATGTGGCTGGACATCATTTCCATTTTTGAAGAAAGTAAATTGTGAATTCTCTATTGAAATAGTCTCTATATGTGAAAATTTACTACACAGAATAATGCAGGGGTAGAAATAAATTTGAATGTCATGTTGGTTGATAATTGGACTGACAGTTGTGTCATTATTAGACACATCATATTTTTAAAAATAAAACTATATTTTCTGTACCCTGTTGCAAATGCTTTTTTTCTTAACTCATGTTCTTTTAGAAATGGGGAATACAAATCTTCCTGTCATGTTAGAGGATATCTCAGCTGACTTGCCAGTCGTCACTTCATTCATGTGAATTTGGTGAGTTTTAAGCATACAAACCCAAAAACAAACTGTAATAGTCCCTGATCAATTGGTCACTGATAAGATCACATCAAAAGTCAGGCTTCCATTAAAAGTACAGTTATATATTTATTTTAGTCTTTGGGATTTATTGCTCCCATAACTCCAAAGGAAAAAAATATATTTATCCATGAATATCTGTATTTGAATTGGAAAAAATTGAACATTTCTGGATAAAATACTTGGTAATCCTATTAATTAACTTCATGTATCGTTTCTGCCTTCATGTCATTTTCATTTAAACGTTAATGTAAAACAGTGATTATCTCCGAATCCCCTCATTTTCTGTTGGATCCAAAACTCCTTCCGCCGTCAACGACCCTGTTGATTTTTTTTTAGGCTTAAAGTTTGTTACATGTGCAGCATTTTCTAATTTAAAACAAAGTTTACATAAATGGTTTTGTGTCTGTTATAATTTGCAGACCTTGAAGAGGGATCTATCCCTAATCAACCGTCACCAGGCATTTTCCACTTCCTAACACCATTAGAACCAGTCATGGATGACAGCTACTGTATGATCAGCTGGCTTTTTTTTTCTTAAGCCTTTTTTGGTGCAAAACTGCACATTCCAATGCCCAAGAAACACACAGTTGGTGACACAAATTACAAGACCCGATGGCATGTGCACCGGCTTTTTATGTGTTGTGAGTGTATCAGTGTCACTCGCAGAGGGCTACAATTGCAGATGAAACTGTTTTCTCATTCCGAACACAAATTAGATTCGTGCACCGAGCGACCAGGAAGTGGGGAAATGTTGCCTTTATGATTGTCACAGATCAACAGTTAGCTTATTCCCCGGAACAATGAATGAATAATGAAATAAATAAAACGGCTGTCTTCAAATCCATAAACCTATCTAATTGGCTGATAGGAGAAATGGAGAGCAGTTGAGGTCTCACTTTCTCAGCATTGCACCATTATGTAAATTGAAGCCAATCAAACTGCTGCCATTGAGACGCCTTGTAATAGAGTTGATAAGCTAGGCGGTTTTGAATTAGCCATAAAAGGAGTCATATAAATGGATAAATTCAACCTTGCGTATTTTAACCCAGTGAACTTAATTTTAGTCTGAAGTCACACTGCTTCATACGTCTGATCACTGTGAACCTATTGATGGTTGATGGTTGTTTTATTTATTTATTTTTTGATAGCGGTGGAGGATTTCGGCCTAATCCTAGCGTTGCAGTTATTGGGTTAACAAAAGTAATTGTAGAAAAAAATTAATTCATGTTTTTTACGCCATTTTTTTAGTAGAAAGGAAACATGTACTCCTACTGGAACCTGACTTTGAAATAATGTGGAATAATTCATTACATTTGTTGTTTGCTACTTTGATTTTGACACAGTGACTTTAGCAAAACGTTTGGCTGCCTTACAACTGTTTTTAAGAAGTACAGCTTTATTATGAGTAATAAATGATAAGCCTTTAATTTCAAATATGAAAGTCTGGGATTTTTGGCACCAAAAATGTTTCTGAATTGTTTTCTTTTTTTAAACAGAGATATAGTAAAAACTTTTTTATTATTATTTATATTTTAGCCAGCTTAGTAGGAGTGAAAAGCATCATGGGAAGGGGCAACTTTTTTTTTTTTTTTTTTTTTTTACAAAATAGCCTGTTAAACTGAACGTGTCTGTATTTCTAAATCCAAAGGATTTCAGTAATTAACTCTGATTCTGTCCATGTGATTGGACTGGCAGCTGTCATGAATTGGTGCCACATAAATGTTGAATAGGTCTTCATCTGTGCCTCGTTTGTTTTTAAGGTTTAATCTGATTGGCTGTCCTTGTTTGTCCTTCTGTGTCTGAGATTAGAAAGAGGTGAGTGAGCATTTCCTGTAGCTGTGTCCCCTCTGACTTGCTGTTGTCCTATTTAGTGTTGTTAGCTAACAATAGAGCTCTGGGTTTCCCCTTGGCCTCTGTAAACCGTTGTTTGTGCTGACCTTGTAGAGCACAAGGCCAGGCTACAGTTTATAGTTTGTTCTACTGTGGACTTGTTCCTCTGTGTGTTGTTTGTTTGTGTGTGGGAGACACCGACGGAGATCCGTGTTTGTGCAGGAGTTTATGTTGATATGGTGTGGGGAAAATCATAATACCCAATATTTAAGGAAGAGACTCTTTTTTTTATCTTTTATTTAGGTCAACATGGAAGCTCATATCAGCTCATGTTGTCTTACCAACATCACTGCCTTTGTATTACTTTCACTTGCAGGTTTTGTAGCCGTATTGAAGCTTCCGCAATGGCACGCAGCAAATCTGAATCAATAACACCAACAAGGAGTCTCATTTCCACGTCTAATTTAAAATTTTAATTTCTCAACAGTTGCACAAAGTCGCCAGTTTCCCGACCTACTTTTAGTGATTACGTCTACCGTCCAAATTCCCACTAGACTCGAAATAATCTACTTTGTCAAAGCATTAATTTGTTCAAACACACTCCTTATCAGAGCTGCAAATACGCTCCATTAATACATCCTGGTTTTTTCCGACATTTTTTGACGGATGATGTGTTTCATTATGCAACAGGTTGTAGAATGCATCTTATTTTTTTACATTTACTCTCACTCTTGTTGCAGATGAATGCCTGTAATCTTCAGTGTACTCCACAATTCAGTGTCTGATGCGGACAAATAGGCTGGCGGAGGCAGTGAACGTTTGCTTCAGCGAGTCGCCGTCTCTCTCTCCTCACCCTGCATCTGGAGAGCTTTGACTCATTGTCTATATAAAGTCACTTTGTATGGTTTGTGCATATCTGCAGGCAGCACACCTTGCTCTACACATATCATTTGGTTTAGTGGCAACAGACCCAGAGGACAGAAATCACAGTCCCTGAAACGCACACTCTCACTCTCACTCACTCACAGATACATATTTGCCTCCTAAGGTCCCCTCTCCCCTCTTTCATCTTTTATTCAAAAGCGCTGAGGAGGAGTGAAAGAATTGGACGATCAGGTGTGAGTGACGAGCAGGAGAGCAAGCCGGCGTGTGTGTGTGTGTGTGTGTGTGTGTGTGTGTGTGTGTGTGTGTGTGTGTTTATGTCTGTGGGTGGCGAAGACGCATTTGCGTACTCATCTTTTCATTTTCCCTCCTGTCTGTCTGCCACCAGCAGGGGGTCTCTCTAATCATGTTTTTAGTAGTATTTACTAATGTTTCATTCATTAAGCTTCAGCATCCACAGGAGAGACATCATCCATCCTCTAAAGTGGAGGTTATTATCACCTTAAATCATCTTGCCTGGTACCTGTTTGCTTGGCTGTCATGGGCCGACGGAGGCCGGGCCCAGTTAGCCCCCGAGGGAAAGAGCTGTCACTCTGTCCCCCCACCTCTCTTTTCCTCCCTCTGCCACTCTTATTCCCTCATATTACTCCTCACCATTTGCAGCCAATCCTTTTCTGTCTTTCTCTTTTTTTCTTGTTCATATATATCTATTTATTTACCTATTTTCAGTCTTTCCTACTTCATTTTCTGTTTTGAATTACAGTTCTTGTAGTTCATCCAACTGGGTTTTTTAGATGCGTGGCTAGACGAGGTATTATGGAATATTATGCATTTAGAAATGCGCTGATAGATCTGAGACTTTTGGTGAATTTGCAAATGATCGTTTTCAAATCTTTGATCTGAGTATGCAAATGTTAATAAACTGAGATCTCTCTCTTAGAGCTAACGAAAGATTATACAAGAAAAGTATTAAAAACTTTTTTATACTCTTCTTATCAACAGGCTTTATGGGTTTTTCGTAGAATAAGAAAGTTTGGTTGAAAGTACTAAAAATCGTGTTTCACACTTATTTTAAAGCAAACAAAATATGATTAAATTTCACACTTCATGCAGTGTTTAGCATCTTTTATTAACACCATTAGCACAGACTGTTAGCATAGATAGCATTACTCTCTCCATTTCTCAGTCCACCCTGTTCAATGACAAACAGGCTGAAGCTCGAAAAGAATAATCAAAGCCTCTCTGTTGAACTCTGACATGCCTCAGTGTTAACTGATGGAAGCCTTGCTCTCTTGTAGCTTAAATTAACACATCTTGACATGTGCATTACTTTTTTTCATTTAGACTAATATTTTACATTCAGTATACTTTTAAACACCTTACTAAAACTGAAAATAGTAAAAGCTTTCCGTCAGAAGGTTGTTTGTAACATAGCTCTATGGAGTGTTCGATGATCCAAAAAAAGATCAGATATTTTAAATGTTAAACTGATAATCAGTCGATTCTGGCCAACACCGGATTTCTCTGTCTATTAAAACCGCTGGTATTAAAACTCTGTAGTAAAATACTGTCGCCATATTTGACGGCTTCAGATCCAACTCTTGTCTAACCTGCATAAATATTCCTTCTCTCCCTGTAAAAACGCCCACATGTGCCTCGGCTCATTCTCCCCTCTGCAGCTCCATTCATTTTTCTTGTTCTCTCTTTCTGTCTTTCCGATCATCATCTCACTCTTCCTCTCCCCTGCAATCATTCTCTCTTTTTTTTCTTTTTTTTTTTGCTGCTCACCGCAGCAATTATCGCCTCACCTCACTTTGCGGTGACCTCTGAGATGATTAAGTGAGATTACCTGTACAGTAGCCGTGTGAGAAGCACGCTGTGAGACAGTGTGTGGGTGTGTGCGGGATACAGTAACTAGAGTTGCCTTTGGCCCCGGGGCAGGTGAGCCCTACAGTGTCTGTATAGCTGACTGCTTGCTTAAAGTTTTCAAGATGGAGTCCTTATTATCCTGGGTATAAACGAATAGAGTAAAGAGGAAAAACACGAGGCAGGTTAGGAAACGGACGCTCTGCATGTGCGTTGCTCATAACTCTACCGCGAAGTGCAAAGATTACGCTCAACCGCGGTTCAGATGCGATGCAATGTTGACAGAAAGGAAGGTCGTTTCGTAGCTTTCACATGAACACTGCCAAGGCAAAGGTCCAAGCTGGCTACACTGAATTAGAAGTCCTTCCACTCGTGCCAATTTGAAGGTCCACGCCCCGTACAAAAGGCGATTGTTGGTTCCCTACTTTCGTTGCAATATGCTTCTCATTAGGTGTCCGTTGCTCATCACCACCTCAGGGTGGAACTTACACTAATGAGGACACTACATCTAACGAACATCCTCCTCCCCCTGTCCTTAATTACAGCGGCCTGATTCTCCCCAGGCCACCACGGCACCCAGAGTTTTTTTTTTTTTTTTTTTTTTTTGCGACACCCCATCCTCCCCCAAAACTCTGCAACCGAAACACAAGCTCTTCAAACTGTTTCGTCCCCGAAAGCCGAAACGACAAAACTCGCGCTCATGTTGTCCGCTGTGCTGGCGCGCCATGTTTGGAGGGCGTCGCGCTGAGGCTACATCCTCGTCTTTGTGTAGGGGGAGTGGGGTATTTGTTCATTGCACGGTGAGTTGTGCCATTATTTGATATTAGCTGAAACAAGCTGCAAGCTCGCGGGTAGATTGGTGATTAAGCATGCAGCTACAAGACTGTGTGTGAAGGACTGAAAACTGTCTTCTTAACAAGGAATATTGTGACTGATGCATTTAATATTTACATGCTCATCCTGGAACTCGGAAATGACCTACTTCTGTTTTTTACAAAAAAAACACATTTTTCTTCTCAGAAGCCTTCTTACGAGGATGACAAATTTTTGCTGGGGATTATTAAATTACTACAGCCACAGTCATGGGGTAAAAGTGAAATGGACAGACAAGCCAGGTGGTTCAAATTAAACGGAGCTTTGGGCGCCTAAGTAAATTCAACCACAGGCCAGACATCGCAATGCTCAGATAAACTATAAAAGACTCAGGAGTTGCATCTCAGATTCTACAGGTGTCACAGGTACAGGTGTGTCCTTCATAGGTTCAATGTTAACGCTGGCGACAGCATCTTTAGCAGAAGATTTCACAGATGTGGCTTGTACGGAAGTGTTGCTGGGAAAGACGCTATTCAGCCTAAGAAGAAAATGGCAGCAACATTTAGGCTCGCAAAGTTGCATCTGACTGAATCTCAGTGCTTATGTGAAAGAAGCCAAATGAATATTAGCACAAAAAAACCTCACTGCAAATATGAAGCATACTTTTGGGAGGGTGATTGTTTGTGTTTATTTTACAGATACAAACCTTGACCACCTTAAGAGTTTTTCACTTGACAAAATGAACTCCGTCAACTGACTCTGGCCAATAAAAGCTCTCTAGAGGAAAGTGACCACCTTTAGTCTTTTTTTCTTTTCTTGCAGAGAGCTTGAAAAGAAATGAATCCAGCTACTGCAAGAGGTGTCACAGGTACAGGTGACACCTCTTGGACCTGTACCTGCAAGTCCAGAACTCAATCCCATTAAAATTCAGTGGTGGGACATAGATGAATGTTAACAACACCTCAATAAATACAAGTCATGTTTTAAAGAGGAATGGACTAAAATTCTTCTAGTGATGTGAGACACTGATAAAGTCAAACACAAAGTGACTTTCATTTTTGTCACGTATACCTGACATTTTTTTATCATTCAAAGTCGAGGCCTGTATGTCTCCCGACCTACATGCATAGCACCGTGCAACATTTACAGTAGCATTTTGCCTAACAAAATCTAGATATTTCTTACAAAACTGGCCCAGTATATTTCTATTCACGCAATTCTGTTTAATGATTTATCACATAGTTTGCAGCAACAAAGCCCTTGGAAGGATGAAATGGACCTAATCCTCAGTAATAGGCATAAATTATGACCAGAGGACGTCTGACAGCGGCGTTAACTGCGGCCAAAATAAGGCGCTCTAATTGCTCATTTTGAGCATCAGAAGACCATAAGTGTGGTTCCACTCGGACGTGCTCCGGGGCCCCACGTTTGCCCACGAGCACCTGAGGTTGTTATGTGCAAATTTGTAACAATTTCTAAGAGACTGACCCATGGTCATCGCTCATGGCTTCTCCTCCATCTCAGACTCAATAAGATGTGAGGAAGCTAATTAGGGCAAAGTGGAAATCCAAGTATGTGCCTCAAACTTTTAGAATCATCTTCATTTTCCTCCATTTCTCATCTAAATTAAGTTAGTCTGCCAACATGCAGTCTTTCTAAACTCTGTTTTTAAATTTACAAAGAAACCAACGCAGTGATACAAATTTCTTGAAAATCTCTATCCTTTTTTCTTTCATTGCCTTTATTTACTCTCCCCGACCTTTTTTTTTCCTGCTTTGTGTAACCACAGCATATTATGAATGGAAGTGGATTTTAAATTAGAAATTAATTTGGATAATTTGTCTCCAACCTCTCCTTCCTGCTGCCGCTCCTGCCAGAAATATGTTAATATATCATATTAAGTAATATTTGGCCCCAGATACACATGCTTTCAGAGAGAATGAACTCGACTAACAAGAGGAGGGGGAAAATATAGATGGAGCACTCATGTTGGGTTGAATCTACTGAGCATGCTCAGTGGAGACTTCTTGGTTCCTCCTAGCTTTGCATTGGTGCAATCCAGAAAAGTCTTACAAAGAGTTTAAAAGGATCAGTACTTCCTGTTTTTTTAATATTTGTATGATGTCACAATGTCAATTATCACCAGGTGTGATTACTATTTTTACTTTTTATATGGTCTTTAGTATTCTCCTTAATGTAACCCAGTGAGCTGCACTTTATTTTCCAAACTATTTTCTTCTGCAGGTGAGTTTGGTGATTAATAATCTTTTTAAACATTTTTCTGATGTATGTAGAAGTCTGGTAGGAATTGTCACCCCCTACAGGAATCCATCATTATTTTAAGAATCCTGACTCAGTTTGTGCACATGTGTACAAACTTAGAAGAACATGGGACTCATGCACCCCAACCCTCCTTAAAATCTATAACCAAATCAAATTAAGCTGGTGCCTGTGTGTTTTAGCCAAAAGCATATCATTGTATTTTTTTGCTCTAGTGAACTGAATCATTCCCGCCACTATGCAAGATAAGAAACAAAAAAATAAGATAATGCTTTTTATTTTTCCTTTTTGCTTTTAAGAATGGCTTGGAATTGAAGGGAGAGGAAAAAATCTGATGCCAGTAATGGGAAATGAGTGCGCTGATGGTGGAACTGGTGAGTATTAGTTTGACTATTTAAGCGACCACAACCTGAGATCAACTTCACGGTAAGGGCTGCCCTGTGGGTGGTTTAAAACTGAGAGTATGTGCAGGGCTAACAAAAAATAAATCAAATCCGTACAAAAAGTGATAAGACACAAATGTGGTGCTGTGTGTTTTGACCGAACGCTGTTGCGGTTCTCGTCCATCTCTCCAAGCATGAAGCTCTTTATGCGACTTCTCACCGGTGTGGCCTATTACGACGCCTCGTGAATAAACAGCGTGGCGTGATTCAAAACTGATGTCTGAGCCGCCGGGGCTGTGCAGCGAGTCGCTGTCGTGTCACATGTTTGAGGAATCAAGATTAGTTTCCAATCGTCGGATGTGGCGCACCGCATCTCTGCAGATAAGGAAATGTTTTTTTAAGGGACACCCAGAGGATGACTTGCTGAGGAGTTTTTGCTTTGATTTTGCTTAACTGTAACAATTTTTTTATATAAAAAAAATAGTGATGCAAGTAGAATATGTTTTTTTACAAGAGATTGTAATGAGATAATTAAGGAAGAAATGCATAAACAAATACCACAAACATGACAAATGACGCGTTTTTCAAACGTTTCTTTGGATCGTACTAATTAACGTCTTTCTACTTCCCTCCTTCCCTCCTCTATCTTCTCTCCTTTCTTTTTCTCCCCTCCTCATTCCCCCCAGTTAATTGAAACCCAGGAGACTCCTCTTGCATAAAATCAGATTTATCTATCCATAAAAGGATTTCGTTAAAAATAGTCCAAATCCAGTGGCTCACAACTAAAAGCCTGGAGCTACTTAGGCGAGCCTGGCTCCAACCCCTTTCGCCCTTGCTCAGTCGCCGCGGTAAAGCAAGTGCTGCCTATTGCTAACTAGCTGGGGACCCATTAATTAATTGCAGAAAAACACAGACATTATGTCTGTGGGGCACGATTTTCTTCCTACCCCAGAAGAAAGAGTGCAAGTGCTTGTGCGTGTGTGTGTGTGTGTGTGTGTGTGCGTGTGTGTGTGTGTGTGTTGCTCCCATGCACAGCCTTTGTGAACTGTCTCAAATGTCCCCCATGCAGTTTGTAATAAGTGGGAGCTAATGATGGTCCACAGTGATCGCAAAGAGCCAATCGATCATTCGAAACACGTTGATTGTGGAAGACGGCAGAAATGATTGAACAAATGTGAGGAGAGCAGAAAAGGTGGCGAGAGGCGATGAGGTTTGGTATTGGTGTATCAAACTATCTTAAATGACTTTTAGCGGTGTGGTGTAAACTTTACTTTTTAAGTGATAAGAGATGACAGGATCATGCTGACGATTATGAAAATCGAGACTGAAACATTTTGAGTCTGTATTAGTTTGAACTAGTTGGCAAAAGTTTGACCCTGTTGGTGTGAGAGGGGCGTAAAGACAGGAGGATGGGGATTCCTGAAGGGAACACAACCTCTGCTGTTGAACCTCAAACAGTTCGGTTTTTATTTTTATTTGCTGAAACAGCAAGTTAGTAAATGATAATTAAAATATCATCCTGTTACAAACACACGTATATATCTTTTTTTTTAAATTTTGAATGGTATGCACAGTTTTTGGTTGGAAGAACTGAGCATTAAACAACTAAAGGAGCTCTCAATAGAACTATTATATTTCTAATAAATACTTTAATAATTACAAAACAATTCCAGAAGGTAACACAAGTATTTTTTTGTTATGTGCTGAACTGAATATTTCAAAAAAGACTGGAAATGTAATACCCATAACAATAATGAGTTTTTGATAAAGATGCAATGCAGCCAAAGTGAGAAGATCATTTATAGTTTAAGAAACTTGACTGTCAAAGACTTTAATTGAATTTGAAAAAAAAGTGACTTGTGAATCTCTCAATATTACAATGTGACAAACCTTCATTCAAAACTCCTGAACGGTTGTAAAAAACAAGTACCACATTTAGGTTTCTTCACACTGTCCACTGCTTCCTTATTACCACGACAGCGTTTTCTTTTGGGGTTATTGGTGGCTCACTTCCAAATAGCTCTGGATTTATAGCACTCCAGTCTCCCTTATTCCTCCCTTGGTGTACACAAGGTGTTGTTATTTGGACCGCAGCCAAACATAGATATTGGTACTGCCGCAACCTCCTTAGTTATTTGGGAATTGAGTACGGATCAGATGCTTGGTACATAATTAAGCCGGACAGGGACTTTTCAACAAATTCAAAAAAAAAAAAAAAGAAGCCTTGGGGGCGACCATTACTGATGAAACACCCTAAGGACAAGGTTCACATGTGGGAAGCTCCAACTGAGGGGTTTTCTTATTAATTCTCCATCATTGGACATAAAGTGACTCCCCCCTCCCACAATGCACCAGGTGACAGAAATGGCAAAATTATGACATTCAGTTGTTTCCTTATGTAAAAATATGCGCATGTATGAGCCCACACTTATTAGTTTGTTTGCATTCGCATTCAGCTTAAAAGTGATACATGATGCAGCTGTGTTGTACCTCCAGTCGGCGCTTCCAGGCTCCAGCTCTCTCTTCTTGTACAGGAAATTAATAGGCAGCTGCCACTGGTGCGTTAAATTGCTTTGCGTTGGGTACTGCAGATAACTGGATTATTTATTTGTTATATGACCCGTATTAGAACGATTGGTTTCTGCTTTGCTATTGTCTTTAAATGAGATCTCGTTTCCTTGCATAGTTTTTGAAGACACTCCTTGTAATTGTTTCACACCATGACATGTGTTGCAAGGTTTGGTGCTTAATTCTATTATCTTTAATGGGATTCTTTTTTTTTTACAACCTTCCTCAATTGCAATAAGATCAAAATTAAAAACATATAGATTCTCTAACTTTTTAAATTAATAACACATTTGTGTTCAGTGTACAAATTAGCATGTGACTCGTTGTTGATTAAGTGTAACTTTGCCATGACCACAATTAGATTTTGGTATTAAACGTAAATTCTTTACGTTTTCCAAACCACCCAGTTAAATATGTCACAGAGTAACGCTTTGTAATCGTTCATTGATCAATGTCTATTAATCTTTGACTGGAGCAAAGAGAAACTTTGGCAGGTATCAGGTAAAGGTTTTCTCCCAAATCTGTTTTCCCAACAACACAAATATACTGAAAAGAATATTATATCGAGTTTTGAGACGAAAGACATGCATATCCATTTTGTGACCTAATAGTAGTTGCAAAGAGCATCCATTGATTAGCAGCCTAAGCAATGAGCAAGTGTCTGGCGTTGCCTTGAGCATTTTCAGGTAGTCTCACCGAGATCAGACTGTTTTCATATTGGGAAGCACAAACCAGTGAAAAGGTGAAATTTGAAACATTTTCAAGCCATTTACCTATCTTGTTCATAAACATGGTGTCAAAACTTGTCATTTTGATGACAGTGATGGCTGATAGATGAAGAGCACTAGCGCCATGGAGGAATTGTGAATATATCTCATACAGCTGACATAATCTTTAGTCACATGAAGATGATTCGCTTGTAATTTTAATTTCATTTACTATTTAATTATGTATTGTTAGCAGAATATAGACAAAAAACTTGCACACATTTGTAATGGAAAGGCGGCTACCGATAGTAGGAGTGTTGGCAGCAAGTTTAAACACAGGGTGGAAGGGAGGAAGACTGAGAGGCATTTTGAAATATTTGAATGTACAACATAATAAACAGCAGACAGATAGGCAGAGTTTAAAAATGTATAATTTCATTACTATTCACAATTCGTAGAATGCAAAGAAGTTCATGCACATTAATTCCTTTGCAAATCTCTGTGTATGTTTTTTTTTATCATACCATTATTAACCATTATTCATTGTTTTATCATCTCATCCTTTTACTCTTACACCCACCTAGCTTTTCTCCTGTCTGTGTCTTGCCATTGTGCAGTGAGGACAGCTTGCTGTTTTCCTCTGCATCGGGGGGGATTCCACACACATGCACACAAAGGACCACTGTCAGTGGGAATCTCCCTCAAACCCCTGCTGCTGCCTGGCCTGGCATCGTCTCGCGCTGCCTCCGCACATATGCATGTCATGTGGTGTCAGTGCCAAGGTGGTCGTTGATGTTATGGGGCCTGATGGCAGCATATTCCCTGCTGATAGCGATGATTGCTACACTCAGGTGCACCTCTGCAGTTTGAGCTTGTGTTCGTGTGTGTGTGTGTGTGTGTGTGTAGGTGTGTGTGTGTGTGTGTGTGTGTGTAGGTGTGTGTGTGTGCCCTATAAAGCCCACCCTTCATGTTATTGGTCAGAGCCTGGGCTGACTGGTTAACCCTCTGTAAGAATTGAGCTTGGCAGCTTCAGGTTTACTAGGCTGCTCTATGCTCTGTTTCACCGGGTTCAACGTCTTCTTGCCCCCGTTTTCCCCCCGTTGTACATTGACCCTCCTGTTTTTCCATGTGGCTGAGCTTCTCGGAGGAGGACCTGACTCACACACTCTGGCGGCTGTGCAGAGGATCATCGCTCCACTGATTTGTTTTGCGTCCTCCAGCTCCATTTAAATGGATCTCTTGTGTAAATATATGCAAAATCGTCAAAGATACTCGTGAGTAGATCTTGTGCAAATGTTATGCCACGACATTCATCTCTGTTTCAGTGCTGGTTCCATATATATATATATATATATATAACCCTAACCAAATTGCACCCTGCTACTTTCAAGTCCCATTCTTGATCCTATGAAATAATATAAAAATGACATTGTTTAATAAGACATGAGGAAAAATGTAAAGATCATTAGGCCTGACATGAAAACATTTCCAAATATATTCATATAAGATCTCAAAGAAGTTAGAAAAAAAAGAGGGAGGGGGGACAATAAGTAATATTCAAGTTTGCTGCGATTTACCGTGACATTTAGTAGATTTTGGATTAGCTCACACACCGAGCAGGACCCGTGGGAATCTCCTCTGCCGGTCTACGGTTAACATTCCGCGTTTGTCCGGCACGCCGGTAATTTATTGGATCTCATCTGTCCGAGCTTTGATTTATATATTGATTTGAAAAATAAATAAAAGTGATAGGAACCTGCATTGGAGTGTAATGATGGACTGTGTCGACATGCAGGAGTAGGGATATGAAACATTGGGAGGAAATTAGATATTATGCCCCCAAGACAACTGCAGCCAGCAGCACATTCATTATTGGCTGGATATTTATTATTAAGAATTTCTCCTCATGAGTGACTGCTGCAGAATATTTCTTCTCAGCTCCAGCGAGCTAAACGGTGTGCGGTGCGCGCATTGGGGTGTGGGTGTCTATACGGCAGAGTGTTTGTTTGCACGCGTTTGCAGAAATGTTTGCGGCCATATTGTCAGCAGGTGATGACAAGGGATCTGGGCTTGGCACATTCTGGACTTTACAAGGATGCACGCGCAAAGAAACGACCAAAAGATCCTTGGGCTTAGTTGAGAAATATATGGATTTATCCATAAAGAGACGCGATCTTGGTCACACAATCCATATTTCTAGCTGAGAGGAGTCCATTTATGGAACCAGCAGGGCAGAAAACACTTGACAGCTGCTGAAAACCAAAACTCCTCGCCACAACTTCTGCACAAATTCTAATTACAGCCCAGTGAATTTCAAACAGCAGCACAGAAAAAGGGCTGGTGTCCAAGCCTCTCAGATTTTATTATTTCATTTCTCTCTCTCTCTCTCTCTCTCTCTCTCTCTCTCTCTTTCTCCTCCCACTTCTCCATCCTAATCCACTTCAATTATGTTTCCTCCCATTCCTCCTGATCACTTTACAGCTCAGCAGCACCTGTGCTAATTGTAGCTGCGATGATTGCTGATATGTTTTGCATCCTTAAAGGAGTTTTACAGGAGGGGGACGACAAATAAACATCCAGCCCCAGGGCTTTTTGGGTAGCACAGCTCAGCCGAGCAGATGGCCATCATATTATATGAGCGAAGCTTCTCGCCGAGGCTGAGGTGTGGGTGGGTGGGTGGGTGGGGTGTAATGAGTCTGGGGTGGGAGGAGGATGGAGGAGTGACGAGTAAAGAGGGGAGACGAAGTGAAGGAAGGAGGTAGGAGGCGACGTAGGAGAACGACATGAAGGACAGAAGACTAAGGAGTCCAGCGCTAGAAAAGGTTTCTGTTGACATAGCACAGTTAGCTTAGCATAGATGCTAAAATATCGATGGAAAGGCCTGGGTTAGCTTACAGCTAACAGAAAGTGTTTAAAAGCTTATCAAAGCTCTCTATGCATGTGAAAGACACGTGATATCTCAAAAACAAAAATGACATCAACAAATAGCCTTAAGTCTAAAGGTATTTGATAAACCACTGTGGCGACTAAAAATGACTTCATAGAAAGTTAGTCACCATCTAGTCACCCACAGTTCCATAAAATTAAGAATTGTCTTGTTGAAATTAATTTAATTCTCCAGAGTTTTCTTTAACATAACGCAAGAAATAATTGGGGAATTACTGTAGGTGGCACCGATATCTGCCATCTGTTTCAAACAGCCCAATTTGAAACTATGGGCTGTTGATTTTACGTCAAGGCGATATTTTATTATTGTGGCAATGAAACATCCTTGGATTTAATCAATGATAACACTGCTTATTAGTTATCAGTACAGAAGTTGAGGGAGGCCAGGTTGATGAATATATTTTTACAAGACTATTTTGAGCTAGCCAAGCTGTTACTTTTATTACCAACCTTTGGTAGTGTTTTTGTTGGTATAACTTCTATATTATTAAAAGTAAAACAAGATTATTTCTTTTTTTAGTGATAAGAATCTCTGTTTAATCTTTCTAGCAACAGCATGGTGCAATTTGTAAATTTTTTTATATTTTTCTCTGACATTTATTATTTGCTTCGTGATTTGAAACGTACAAGAAAAGTTTTAAATTCCAACTTAAGGTAACCAACGCAGTTGTATTTTCTTTAGAAGAGCCAGATGTGGACACGGTGGCTTTCTATCTCTATCCTATCCACCTTGCTGCCCCCACCATGGCGCCTGCTGCCGTAATAAATGTGCTGCCAGTTCTCTCCGCTGTGGCTGTCTGAGGTCTGACCACATATTACATGGCAACCTATCTGAAGTGGACTGCATATTATATTGCAGCCTATTTGCTGGAATGATGAGATCCGGACACCTACGCCATTATTTATTAGATAGGACCAGATCGGCGTGAGGCCGGTGGCCTCGGTTGGCAGGTATGCGTGGAGAAAGGGTTAAAGAAGGAAGAAAGGAGGAAGGAAACTGAAAAATCAAAAAGTAAACTAGAGATAAAAAGAACAAAACAAGAAAGTCATTTAATTCTAATAGGCGGCTGTATGGAACAGAGCTTCCTTTGAGCATACAATGAAGCATGCATTTGTCATCTCAGCCTTTCTGACGACAGAGTGCTAGGAATATAACATCAACTAACATTGATATATATATATATATATATATATATATCAATGTTAGTCTAAATAAAAAATAGCTGACTACAGTTTATGGCAAATTGCTTTGCTGCTTTGAAAAATGGCCAAAATCCTCCATGTTCTAACAGGGGTCAGCCTACTTTATTAGGTGTGTTCTCCTGGTGCAAAAGACAAATGATGTACTTTGCCTTGGGTCAACTGGGCTTTCCCATCCCATAATGACCTTTCAGGGAGCTGGAAGAGAATAGGTGTTCCCATAGCGATGAAGCACGCCGCACATCAAATGTGTGCAATGGCAAACTAATGTTTTTAGTGCAGCAGTATGACCTCACAACCTCTAATGGACTGTTTTGCTGTTCATAAATCACACAAACACATCAGTTGAGCGGAGTAAAAGGGAAAAAAAATGGAGTTTTGTGCTTGTTTCTTCTCGGTTCTTGTTTGAAATCCTACTCTGTGACAAACGAAGACGGATCTAGAGTTGGTTTCAGTTAAGATGTATCCTCGCGTTCCACAGAGAACTTACCACTTTGCTGCTAAGGGGGGAAAAAACTAACAGTCCTCTGTGTGTGTGTGCATGTGTGTGTGGGTAAAAGTTCCCTGAAGGAGAGAAGATCTCTGTCAGTTTGTCACCACACACAAGCTGCCAAATTTTATGAAATACCAAATTACTAATTGGCCCAGTGTTAGGTTTCCTGCCTGGAAGTGAGACTGTAATATCTAGGCCTCTATTAGGATCACAGAGAGAAGCACTCTCATCCGGTCCCCCACTGTGCTGGCAAGCCTCTGCTACTTCACAGCGTGGCGGAGGAAATGAAGGACAAAAGACCTCTGAAACACAACCAAATGCTCCTACTGTAACACTCCCTTCAAAGTTTGACGCCTGAACTTTTGTCAGAAAAATCAGCAAGCTATGTAAAATATTTGGTTTCTTATATTAATACCTTCATTTAGATTTTAAAGGCAAGTACAATGCCATGAAGGATTGGGAGAGTTCCCTCTTCAACTGGTCCACAAATTTGCTTGTGCTTTTCTTAATATGAAGAGGCCATGTTTTTTTATTGTGTAGGTCGCAAGTTACTTTTGTTTTCTAGGGATAAACTGTGGAATTCTGGCCACATTTAGAGGCACCTCTGCTAAAAATGTGTACCAAAAAAAAGTGCATATATTCAGTTAAGTAATCAATTTGATTCTCTCAAAAGGTGATTAGTAATAATAAGACAACACTTGGTTTGAGGCAGGTTAACCAGAGAACAGAAGGAGAAGTTATCCTCCACCATCCTTGGTGTAATGCTTTTCATCCTTTCCTTCAGTCATAATCCCCGTAAATGATTTTCCACCAAACACCTTAATCCTAATCTCATCTGGCCAAAGCTTTCAGTTTCAGTTAAAGCCCCAGGAGAGATTAGCAAACTTCACAGTCAGTGGCATCTTCCTCCAGCATTCTGTATGTCGATAAGAGTTTAATAGTTATGTTCTTTAACAGTTAGCTGGAGATTTTCTCACGTCTTACTAAGGTTACCAGTATGTCTTATTTTCTAAGTATTCTGCTTAAGTTCATAGCGGTAAGAGAAATATGGACCAGTAGAAATGTAAATATGTGATCATGTGATTGTATTCATACCAGAGTGAAACAGGAAGTCACGGATTAGAAAATGAATTTAGCAGAAGTTTAGATTGAAAATTCTAAAATTACTAAAAACATAAACTTAAAAAAGTTAGTAACTGCTATCAGTTGTATTCTTTGAAAATTATCCAATGGGATTTGTTTTTTCTCTCCCAACAAAATAAAAAGAATATCTCTAAATCAAAAGCTGGGTTTTCCAGAGTGCGATTATGCTATTGCAATGAAAGATGAATTCATTTCAAGGCCTTTTTTTTTTACACATCTCCACCAGGGGTGCCAATAAATGTGGCCAGCACTATAAAAAGGACTCTCTAAGGTAATGAATATTCAAAACCAAAAGCAAGGATCTGGTTGAAGGGGAGTTCACACAAAAGACAGCAGGACTGCAAATCAGCATGTAATCAAATGCCGTAACCAAATTAATGCTAATGTATCACATAAAACATTTTAATCACCAGTTTAAATTGTTGAGAGGAAAAAAAAACAACTCTGGCCCAACACAAAAAAAGATATTCATTTACTAGTAGGATCTTAAATACATTATCAATTTACAGACTTTAACTTAGCAACTGTGTGACTGACACCACTTAAAATAAGATGTCTGCAAATTAATAGAATAGCTTACACAGAAAGAAAAGACTGTTTATTTTCTGTTTAGCAGCACCATCCCTTTTTTTTTCCAGGGCTCCTAATCAAACACGCCTTGGGCCACTAGATGGATAAACACACACGGATAGATCCTGGCAACATTTCAACTCCTCTCTGAAGCAGAGCAATGGGAAAGAAAGGGCTGGCAGACAAAACCACACTAACACAAATCACTGTAATTACTAAATACGTAGTTTATTGTAAAAAGAGATGTACCCTTTCATCCAGAAATGATTAACGAATTATGGCATTTGACAAGTTTCGCTATACGGCGACACAAATAACCACGTAGAACTTAAATGCTCATCACGTGACCAGACGGACCACTTCTTTTTAAATACCCATAAAGTATGAAAAACCACTTTTAGAAAGACGTTTATTATGCAAAACACCGTTTTTCTGGCACATGCGAGGGGGCTTACAGGGGTCAGGGGTGCAAATAGGATTCTTATCAAAAATGTTTAGATTTGTTTGCCATACAGGGTGGGCGACAATCATTTTAGACATGACGCACATCCACACGTCTCTGGATTAATTTTATTTATTATTTTTCCCTTCCAACAGTTCGTTTCTCTTCCAACCACTCAAGGGGTTGAGTTGATTCCAGTGCAAAACTGTGCAATTTGGTTAGCTAAGGAGCTGGCTTCCCTTTAGAGAGTCTCGATGGTCCTCACGGCTTCAACCCGACGCTGGGAATGTTTCTGTGGGGCTCTAAAGCTCGCTTTGCAAGACCCCACCAGGCACTGAACCCCTTTAAAGCATTTCTCTTTTTTTTTTACACTTACTCTTACAGTGCTTCCAGCTAACCGGCAGAGTTCTGGTATTAGATATAAACATCATCCAGCAACTCCCTGAACCACAGTTTAATCATGTCAGATGCTTGTAAGGCTGATTGGAGGTCAAACCCTGTATGCCCATCCGTGGCTTCGGTATTGATGGTGATGTAGCGCCGTTGCTCAGGCACACGCTTTCGGCTCGTCTCCTGGAAATCGTGGACCGAGGCGTGGAGACGTCGGAAGCAGTCTGGTCTGTGTGGGGTTCCGCCGAACCGGTGGCGGTAGCGGGGGGGGGGCAGCCCACTTACACGTTTTGCGACAGAAATCTGACTTTCTTTTTCGTCAGCAGCCAGCTCCTGACGTCCTTTAACGTAGGGAGTTTCATTTTGTCTTTGTTTTTACTGTAAACATTCAAGAAGATGCCGAAGAGCACCAGGAGGCCCCCCCAGATGTACCTGTCAAAAGGCAAGATGAGTTGAAACTGTAAAGGCGGCACGGAGAGAACGCTTACAGGTGGCTGATGAATTGTTATTTGAGTTCTTTCTTAAAAATACTATTTTTGCTTTTCTTCTTCTTCCCATGCAAAACCAACAAGAAGTGCTGATCAGAGGTTCACATGCAGTAGACCCCTGCCTAGTCACGGTTCTATATTTGTGGATTTTTCTATGGGACAAAACTCTAAATTACACGCAGAAAATCTATCTACTTTCAGATTTTATACGTATACAGCACATATGTAACCATTTGAAACAAAATTATATTTGACAGGTTATTGGATGATGTTTGCATTATTAAAAACGAAGCCACAAGTATTGGAGTCATTTGCAGTTAACTGTGGACCTTAACTTGCTCTTAATTTTGGTTGTTTTACATGGTGGAATGAAGATACAACAAATACTTTCAAGTGGTATCAAAAACAAGGATCAGGTTAGTTTGGATTTATAACTGATTTTCTTTAATCCATACAGGGTTAACATTACAGGTCGTTTGTCTGACCTGGACAGGCTACGTTAAAAGCAGAGTCTGCTTCCAAAACCGATCAATAATGGGTGTATGCAAACGTCTGACTGGCACATTGTCTGTTGTTCTGCAGGCAAGAGTAAAACAACACTAAATGCAACACTTTTCAAGTGGAAGAAGCAGAAATAAAATAGGCAAAATATAAAAAGTTATAAGAGAAAAAACTGGAAAAATGAAACTGGCCAGGTTGTACAAAAGTTAGTTTTTTTTTATTAAGATATCCCGACATGCATGTCAAAATTCACAACAAAAAAGCAGCGCCAGAGGTATGAAGAAAATCAGTCCCCTCTGACACAACAGCAGAGTTAAGATGATAAGTCAGAGAGTAAAGGGTGAAGGACAACGATATCAGTGAGGGATAAAAGTCAAGGAGGCCAAATCCAGTTTTCTCCAACAAAGAAGAGATCAGTGGCATCACGACACTCTGGAGCTTAAGCAAAGACTGAAGTGCCAAAAGTGAAAAAGGTGATGGTACTTACTGGAAAGTGAACGGTTTGGTGAAGAACATGAAGGAAAGTATGACGGTCATGGCCTTTCTTCCAGTGGTCACTGGAAAAGAACCAATCAGCATTTACATTTCTACAGTAAATCTAAAAAAGAACATCCAATGAAAAAAGTTCAACAAGTGACTTTCAAACTTGGCTTTCAACTGCTGATATAAGCTTTTATTTTATACACATTGATCCTAAAGAGATAACAGATATGTTTGGGGGAAAAAAAGGTTTGTGGCATATAAATGATTATTATCAATTATTTACAAACTTTTTCCATCTTTTTCCTGTAACATATTTCTTTTACAGTTAAATTGAAAAGTAACAATACTGTATGAAGAGACCATTAACCTTTTTCTACAGGTTGTAATAAGCAAATGTCTGTGGGGAGTGGAGAAAATAAATTATACAAAATCAATTTTGTTTCATGTTCACCAGAATCACAATAACTGATAGCTGGTGTGAACACAAGATGACTAAAATTCAAAAATGAATAAAGATGTACTTAAGATTGACAAAAGAATCGGACAACACAATTCAACAAAAAGCTGTCATGTCTTTTTGTTTGGTTTCCCAATGAATTATTTTTTTTCCTGTTAAGCCGTATAACATAATCAACCACAAAAACTGGCATTAAAAACAGTGGCACATATATGTTTAACTGTTTTATTAAGTAGTATTAATAAATGGCAATATTTTGTGTTTTTAGGTATGCAACTACAGACAAGAAAAAAATAAATCTCATAATACAGAAAATATTTTCCTGTGTCTCTGACCTGTTACTGCAACCAGGGCGCCAAACAGCTTGATTAAGGCTAGCACAAAGGAGATCCCAAAATAACCCGTAAGAGAGAAGAAGAAGGCATAACCGTACGTCTTAACAGGATGCTGCAAGAGAGAACATAAGAGTCTTTTCTGAGCCTTCGGGCAGTCTTGTTGCTCTATTAAAAATCTGAAGCTTTTTTCCATTTCCAAAAAGGACGAATCAAAGAGCACAGAGAGACAAACCCAGAATCAGAATGCACGAAAACGTGATTTTATTCCATTAAAAAAAACACACACAGTAAACACAGTCAACCCCATTAACAGTCAGGGATATGCAATAGTCTTACATGATATTTACCTCTGAGCAGAAAGCCACAGCTGGTCCCAGCCCACCCACACAGAGCAAGCCTCCCAGTATGTAGATGAAACCGATAGAGTACGAGTACAGCACCTGTGAACACACCACTAAAGGATGAATCAGTGATGTCACACGTCGGGGCTTAGTTTCATCCTTTAGTTGAAACGCTAAGCACAAATGTCGGCAGGGATAAACTTCCTGTGTTTTTCTCCAACATGTCAGCAGATCTGCAGGTCAATATGCTCTCGTTTTGATCTCACCGAGAGTCATAGAGACTCGTTTGGTGATGAGCCTGGCAAAAAATAAACTAAGTAAAGGAGTCTTTGGATTAAAACTTGGAAATAATTGAAGTTTTTTTTTAATGAAAAAGAAAATTATGAAATGACAAATAGCACAATTGTTGGTACCGCTCAGTCCTCACTTATGTTTGGTCCTCACTTATGTTAGCCTTTAGCAAGCCTCACAGGGTTTAGCTCAGGGAACTGAGACCGTCACACTAGAATGTTGAATTTGATCATGTTTACCCATTTCTGTAGTTACTTGGACAAAAATGATCTCAAAATGTCCTGGCATTTCAAACATTTCAGGATGCCTTGCTTCCCCAACAAGAACTCAGCTACTTTGACAAACAAGGAAAGGCTCACAACATCCTCATATCCATCAGTTGCTGTTTTTTAACTTAGAAAGAGTGTATTGTGTTTAGAAAATTCCAACTTAGTTTCATTTGAATAGTTCAGATTAAAGTCCCAATGGATTCCATTCAGCTTTTAGGTGTACATTGATGTTGGTCGGATAGAAAAGGTTTTATCCAGACATTCCTCCTTAACAGTCAACTGTTTTACTGAATTACTGATTAAAAGTGCCTCAAAACTACGATGATCAAACAGTGAAGGACGCATTTAAAAAAACAAACAAAAAAAGAAAACACCTGCTACATTTATTTTAAAGGGAGCATAACCAATAAGTTTGTTAAGCTTCCCCACCAGACCAATAAAATGATCAGTATGACATTGTGCTGCAGTAATTAAACAACACAATTACTCGAAGGCTTCTTACTCATTTGTCCTGTGCGCCCACAAATTTGTCACATCAGGATACGTTCTTTACTAGTAATATGTGAATATATATGTAAAAAACCATTTACCATTTCAGAGTTGGAGCCGTTGTGGAGCTTCATGGCCTTTTCCTGCACATTTCCAATCACGGCATCTGCACACAGAGCCAGGGAAATGAGCAAAACACCTGCAAAACAAAAACACACATTTACTACAGACGTGTTACATCTAGGTGTTTTTTTTAAAAAAATATTGGATATAAGTGCGATATGCATATTCTGTGAGACACTGATTAGTACTGGATGCTAGTGCTGGCACTGCAGTAAGTCATGCAGGTCTTGGAAATAAAGACAAGAACCTAAAGAAGTGCTTAAATATCTTTTTTTCTCTCTCTCTAACCTAGCTATACAAATATGTCAGAGTAAGAGAGAATTGCTTGAAACCAGTTTATTTGCAGTGAGTGTTGTCCTTGAATTATTAAAACCTTATCAAAAAGCCATTGTTGAGGCAGCACAGCTCTATATGGGCTAAAGTGACGGCATTTGAGGTCGTCTCTGAGAACTGCCCAGGTTTGTGGATGGTGATGAGATTGATTACCTGTCACATTGAAGTTCGGAGCTACTTTGCTGTCACCCAGGGTAAACCAGATGAGTCCCAAACTCATGCAGAGAGCAGCAGACACATCAGTCAAGTTATACCGTTTACCTTGAACACATAAAAAAAAAAAATTCTCATTGGCACCATGCACGAATGTGTCGTAAAAGTCTAATAAGACACTTTTAAAATATTTATAGTTTGACAGACCAGGTTAAAACCTAACTCACAAAAGTTTTTCTTCTAGTATTTCACATAATTCCAAGTTTTAGGGGATATGCAAAAAAAAAAAAAACAATGAAAGAAACGGGAAAGGATAGGAGAAATACAACAAGATGAAAACAGACTGACGGACGGGTGCCTTAAGGTTGACAAGAGGACGCAGCATCAGGTTAGCTCTGGTCGGCTTTGATTCCCCCCACTTGCCTTTGAAGGGCCTCACATCAGATGCAACCCCGAGAGCCCCTCCCACATCCTTCTCTTCCACTTTCTCGTCTCCTTGCATTCCAAGGGAACAAATGTTTTTTTCGCTCCTACCCCTTGAGGGACCCTGGTCCTCACATCTGCTCGTCGAAAGATGAAGGAAGCAGGGTGGGGGCAAAAAGAGGAGCACTAAACTCATCTGATGTTTAGGACAGGGAACCTTGGGAAGGCCAGTGCTGCTGCTGCTGCCGACTGAGCTCTGACGACCGAAGACAACAAAAAGTGGATGAAAAGGATGGAGTGAAAGTTGAAGGGTGATGGCTGCTTCAAAAGACGCCAGCGATCACAGGAACGAGGTGGAAAGTGTCCCTGACAGAAAGTCCACCTGTCTTAGCCGATTACATTTGGACTGTTTTATGTCAAATAAAGACTTGGGAAATGTGGCTATTTACAATTATGCCCATTTATGTTCTGGTTGTTAGGATTTAAAACATTTTTTAATGTATGTTCATTCATTTTTTTATGAAATTAGAACAGATAAAAAAAATCTAACAAGCCAAAAGAAAAAAAATGCAATTATTGAACTATTGTGGAACAGATTTTCCACATATTTAAATACTGCTAATGTTAAATTCAATGGAACAAAAAAATTACTTTATAAACACAAACTGATTAATAATCAAGTTATTCAATCACACAGACAAAACATCAAACTATCTGAATGATGAAAACTGTTTCTAAGAGTAGCTAACCTTGTATAAAAACTCCTCCGATCATGACTGGGATGAGTTTGCAGCACTTGAAGATGACCTGGGTGGGGTAGTTCAAGTAGCCTAAAGAGGTATTGGATAGTCCCATAGTTCCTACTGTTAGAAATGCAATCATCATGTAGGTCTTCCCTGGTATCCTAGACAGAGGAGACCGTGAAAGACAGTGAAAAATGAGAGATAACATGGAAATGAAAACAAATTAAGACCCTATCTAGACTACTAGAAAACATTTTCTATGTGCATGTTTTTTCCCCTCTTTAAAAATAGTCTTATTCTCTGAAGTCCAAGAGAAAACACTGTAATGAGATGCATTAATATTAGGCTGTAACGGCAACACAAAATTCAAAAGAATAAAATCCAGCAAATTTGTTAATGATTTCGATAAGGTACAGAAACTCCTCAAACTATTGTACGTTGTGTTTTCTTCGACACGGTTTGGTTCATCACATGGTACATTTTTCAGTTTACATTTGAAGTTAAATAAGACATATTCTGTAAAAAAAAAAAATAGCTCCACGGTTGCTATGGTTTCAGGTATAAAATCTGTAATCGCTGAAAAAACAGTTAATTTTATATAGACAACAGTTCAAAAGAAAGTTGATTTCTTTTTTTTATATATTGCTAATGGAAAAAAAATATCCACAAATATCTGAATTAATCAGTTCTAGACTTTCTATATACATTTAACAGAAATTCTCCTTGATGTTGCTGTGTGAGCAACATCAAAATAATCGTCAAAATAATTCACCTTTTTTTCATTATAAGTAATAAATGTATTTTCTGGCTATTGTACTTCAGTAGCATAATCATTTCAAATGTTTTTCAGATTTAAAATAAATAAATTCACTGTTTATTTCAGAGATCATGCAATCAACTATATTAGACTTTTAATTTGAGATTGCCAAATTAGATTCTGAATCTATAAAACCACCCAAAACAAACAAAAAATGAAAACACAGTAAAATAGCCATGTAATTTAATATCAGTACGAAGCTGTGGATGTTAGTCCTGATTGCAAGGCTTACAGCTCGTACATATTTTGTTTTTCACTCCGTCAACAAATTATGTCATGGAAAATTCTTAAATTAAATGGCAAAATCTACAAGTACCTTCTGCGTTTGTCTTGCGTGAACTGAAGCTCAACGAGTCCAAACATGGAATAAAAGCCAAACTGTACCAAAGTGAGGTACCAACCAAAAGGTTTGAATCCTTCCACAGAAAATATTAATTCCTATGGGGTAAGGACACATACAGAAATGAATGCAGAGTACTACCAGAGTAAACCAGAACACACTTAAACACGAAAACCTAAGAGTAAACGACGGCATGGGTAGATTTCTTTCCCATTTGCATTACCTGCAAATATCCATAGATAAGGTAAAAGAGGAAGACTCCAGCCACACAGATGAAGAACTGTGTTGGGGCACTTAAGCTGCTGAGGTTGATTCCCAGAACCCTCAGCTCCTCCACAGACTTGATGTGAGGCGACATCACCTCTGTGGACGACGGAATGGAGATGGAGATGTGCTTCCGCGAACTGTTGTAACCCACCAGGCCATACTTGGCGCTCATCGTGTCCGTGGCAACTGGAATCTGTGAGAACAAAAGAAAATAAACACACAGGAAGGGTGTGAACAGTCAGCCACAAAATAAATGTTTAAACAGCAAGAGGTAGATGTTAAGAGAGGTTCACCTTGTTAATTCTCTCTCTGATAAATATATCATATTCTCATATAGGGGCGTCACAATCAGGATTCTTGTTGCTGAATCATTTAAGAATAGATATTTTATTAAACTAAGAAGCAACCTGATCAATGTCATGCAGTAGTTTAACACACTGCAACCCATCTATTCTGGTCTACATCAGTAATGATTCTGTAGCTTTTGACAAAAGATGTAGAAAGTGTTTTTTTTTTGCCAGTGACAGACTTTTATTCCCCTGTCAGGTCAGTCAAATATGCAAGGGTTAACCAGATGGGTTAACCCTTGGGTTGACAACATATTAAAGCTACATTCTTTAATAACACACTCCTGTGCTAGGAGAAAGGTAGCATGTTGATACCAGCTATTGATAATTTGACTCATATTTCTGTGTCGTCCTAGTTAAAACGTTCAAAAATCATTGCTTCCTCCCTTTAGAACCTCATCGCTTTCTTCTGAACTACACTGTTTCAAATGCACTGCTGCTCTCCCATTGCCTGGTGTAGTCAAAGTTTAGTTTCAGCCACAATTCTGGAAGTAAAAAGCAAGTAAATTCAGCTAAACGTGTGTTTTTCGTGCAGCTATACTGCAAAATTTCAACAGATCAGACAAAATTTTTGATTCTTTCTGATAAAAATGTTACTTTATTATCTAAATATATTTCAAATGCAGTGTTTTTTTTTAAAGCAAAGCAGAGAATGCACCTAGTTGTGATCACACACCCTTCATCAAAATTTCTGATCTGAAACCACAGCTGTCCCCGATCTGAACTGCCATTTAAAACTGGCCAAGTTGCATGAATATTTAACTTGACTGACGCATAAAGTAGCTGGGTGTTCTGAATAAGGCATATTGGATGGGCTACAGCAGCCCAGACAGACCAAAATAGAGCATGTCAACTGTCTGCGTTCAATAAACTAGGAATTAAATGACCAACAATAGTTGCAGCTTTCTGTGTTACGCTATCAAAGTTTTTACAAACAAGAATGACTTCAATAATAGCTCTTCGTTGCCGGCTAAGTTAGCTTTAAAAGCGAACTGCTTACCTTCAGTAACACTTCCGGGAGTCTTTAAGCGTGTATTTCCTCCTTTTCAGAGGCAATGTTTAAGGGAATCATTGCCCTGTCCGCTCAATCTTCATCGTTTATGTACTCTAGAGCGTTTCATGATTCCGATTTCAAGTGACAAACAGTTCAAATGCGAAGGTAAACCTGTTAGCCTGCTAAAACATGCTAACCTGCACTGGCTTCAGCCGCAGCAGCAGCCAACAACTTCCGCCGAACTCTGAACTCGAACGCTATTGGTCAACAGAGGCGCGCTGATGCAGGTGCAGAAAAATTAAACTACGCGACATATTAATCAATTTTAGTCAGAAAATGAAATAAAGATGGTGTTTTGAGAGGAATTAAACAATACGTCGTTTAATAAAACAATGTATTTTAGATGCAGCGGAAACAGTCGAGCTGCATAGCAGGTGGACTCACCTGTTCGGAAGAATCCATGTGAACTTGGAGAGCGTATGTTGCCGTTTCCTGTTTCACTACTATTGTGGTACCATATAAAAAAGAAAACAAATACCAGGGTATCCGGTTAATCCAGTTACCTGACAATTTCCTGCAGCCATAATATACTACGTAAATATACGTAGCATATTGAAGATTGTATTATAACAATTCAACTCAATTAATCTGAAATGTATATTTCAGAAATTAAGTTGAAAAAGTTAAACTCGTGTATTATTGATTCATTACTGGTCGACTGACATATGTCAAGTGTTTATTTGCATCACTATGGCTTAGTGCAATTGGAAACTATAAGAAAATGTACATGTTTTTGTTCTTTCTCCTGTTCAGCACACCTGAATCAAATAATGGTTAATTAGCAGGCCTCTGGAGAACTGTGACTGTTGGAGCAGAGACACCTAAAATGTCAGGACAGGAGCTGGACATCCATGGCTTTTTACATTTGTGCAGAGGACAACTGACTTGAAAAATTTTCAGCAGAAACATCTCCGCGTGGAGGGTAAGTCTCAAGTTCACATAATAAACTCATAAAATAAAAAAAAAAGTGGAAGAGAATCTATATGTAGTCAATGTCAACTTTTTTTGTATTTATAGTAACATTTTTTATTTTTCTTAGCTGAACCTAAATTAATCTGCATGAGTACAGACTACCGAGTCTGAAAACGATTAGTAGTAGGAGGGAGGCTAACTACTACAGTAGTAGTCATAAGTGCGGTGTTAACTTCGTAATCTTGTGAATTTGCTTAATGTTTGGAGGTCTTTCTTGATTTTGATTGGCTGACTTTGTTTAAAGTTTACTTTCTATGTACGTGATGACGGCTTTCTTGAATGAACACAGGTTGTGTTCAAGGAGTCTGAAAGTTTAATCTTTAGGATTATACCTTTCTGATGATTATTATACATTTTGTCGGGTTTCAAATTAAAAAGAAAATTAGATGTTGCACGACTTGTCACAATTTAAGTCTTTCCAACAGTCAGTAGAGATGGAGGAGGCTCCAATAGCAGCCAGTGCTGCAGCAGATTAGAAGAAGCCTCTGACAGAACACAACCCATTATCATATTGCTGTTATATGTTGATCAGTCAGGGGGAGGACTTAAAAATGTGTTTGAATATTTTGTAATATTTGCTGCATTTAAGTGATGGCAAATTATTAAAAAACACAACACATACATTTCACAAAGACAAATATGTTATGTTATATATCAATAACACATTCTTTCAAGTAGGTGTCTTTTCACCAATTCCATTAGATAGTTCAGCTGTAATGCTTAACAGAATGCTCCATTTCAATCATATTTAGAAACAAACATGATTTTTTTATAGTCTTTATCAAATGGACAAAGTAGCAAGTTATCACTTTTTTTGACTGCACCTTTGTACATTTCTGTATTGAAATGCTTTCAAGCCACTGAAATCATTTGAGACAAAATATATATGTGAGTTTTAAAGTTCTTACACTGGCTCCCTGTAGCTCAAAGAATAGACTTTAAAATACTGTTGTTACTTTATAAATCACTGAACGGTTTAGCATCACAATACCTTAAAGATCTGCTAGTGCCGTACCAACCGTCTAGACCCCTCAGATCTTCTGGTTCTGGTTCTGCTCTG
>CAEGAF010009388.1:0-11133 GCA_903067075.1 Micropoecilia bifurca
AAAAAAAAAATCTTTAAAAATGTTTTTGTTTCGTAAAAAAATATTTTTATGATTAAATAGTTTTTACGACTTTTTTTTGTTTGAGATGATTATTTTTTTTGTTGAAACTTTTTTTTGTTTGAGATGATTTTTTTTGGTTGAAACATTTTTTTTGTTTGAGATAAAAAAAATTTTGATTGAATAATTGTGAAACAAATCTAACTCCATATATTATCAGCTAACAAAGCAGAACCAAACTTGGGTTTTTACTTCTTCAGCAGTTTTTGTGTTTTAGATGTTAGGTCTGCTGACCTGTCACTTGGTTTTCAGCTCCTGTTTGCTGAGGGGCTTCTTCTGCTCTGACAATCTTCCTGAGGTGTCCTGAAAACATTCTGCTTGAATTGGTCAGACGACATAATTCACCTCTCAGTTCTCACCTCTTCATTCATCAGTGACTCTTGAGAAATGTTATTGCTTTATTATATTATTATTCTGCAATGTTCCTCTTTAGCCACGCTTCTAAACTTGTAGTGCTTTGCTACAGCTTTCACGTTTTCACATGTGTCACTTCACTACCACAGACTTCAATACGTGTAATTGCAATTTTACATAACAGAGACAGTTTTGGCTGCAATTCCACCCTCAAATATATAGAATATGTTGTGACCACCTTCGCACATCTTCAGACTGAAACATTCATTTTCAAGTCCTGCCACAAATTCTCAGCTGGCATTATGTCTTGACTTTGACTGAAGCAATTTTATTGTATCTAACAATAGGCTGAACCACCACCCTGTTTGGTGTGTTTAGGACGTCATGCAGGTTTTGATTTCCTCTACTCTTTATGCTTTGCATAAACACCTTCCTTTACATATTTGCCGTGACCTCTGCTCTGCACGGCTGGTGGCAAACTGAAAACAGGACCTAGAATGGTTTTCCATAGGCAACGGCTTTGTCTCTGGATCCCAGAATTGTGAAGTGGGTAATTAATTGCTGAATGCTAATTTTAGTTGCCTTTTAGTTTTTCATTTATTCTTGAACAAATTTCACCTTCCAGCCTTAAAACGTTTCTTCTTTTCTGAACAATCTCAGGATCTTTATACGTTCTCCCTCCTTGTGGCATTGAGATGAATTAGTGTGACTCACCCATCTGCCCATCTTCATGATTGATTGGGTAGTTTCCATCTATCACTTGTTTCTCTTGTCAAGGTGTGAGATGTGTGTGTGAGTGTCATACAAACACCTTGTCATGAAAGTCTATGTATTCAACACTGCATAATTTGACTGTTTGGGTTAGAAATAAAGGCGCCTCTAAGAGGTGAGCAGAAGGAGCCAAGAGCCTCCATAAAGCAACCATCTGGCCCTGTAATAAATTAATAATTAATTAATTAATTTATGACATGATAAATATATATATGTATATATAATAGTGATTGCTTGGTTCTGCAATTACATAATTAAAATCAATCACATTGTAACTGAAAACCATGTATCTACAAAGTGAACATTTAGAATTTGCTAATTTATTGAACAGACGCATGAACTCAGCAACAAATATATTTGTTTCTTTAAATGTGTTTAAGTTAATTTATTGAGATTTAATTGAATTTTAATCAAAAAACGTACATTGACAAAATTAACGTTTTCAGTTCAAAAACCATTTTTACTGTTAGATTACTGAAAAAACTGAATATGAAACCAACAACAAGAACATTTATTATTCTTAAATTTGTCTAAATTGTTTAAGCTGTAGATTGGTCTAAAGTGATACAAAATCCATTCTGTTGTCAGATGTTTGACAAACATCTGTTTTTTAAAAAAAATTCTTATATAGAAATGTGGACAGTGGACTCTGACATCAGAGTTGGTGACGTCTGTGCTGCTGCTACAAGTTTAGCATCAAGATGCTATTTTAGGCTTGAAGATATAAAATGTTGCCTGTTGTTCTTGCTCCCACATGACCTGTGAACTCGCACTACATTCCATAACAACAGGAAATTATTTAGCGTAATTCCACCAAGCAAGGTGTCATGTGCCACGTCAGCAAAATCCTAGTTCATGCAATTTGCTATAAACATTTCCTCCTTCCTTCTCCTGTAAGAATCCGAGTCGACAACAAACCGCATGTCGTCATAATACAAAGAAACCACAATTGCAACTGAGGGCAGTTGTGGTTTTTATGTCCCTCTTGGGACAGTGTTGCATTCACTACAGCCAACAAAAACACAGACACACACACCACTGTAAGTGTGTGTGTGTGTGTGTGTGTGTGTGTGTGAGACTGTGTGTGAGACTGTGTGTGAGTGTGTGTGTGAGATTGAGAGCGTGTGTGGGAGTGTCTCTAAGTGGCANTGTGTGTGTGTGTGTGTGTGTGTGTGTGTGTGTGTGTGTGTGTGTGTGTGTGTGTGTGTGTGTGTGTGTGCTCCTGTGGTCAAACACATTTGCATAGCATTTGGTGCTTTTGAACGCTTGTTGACATTTTGCTCAAATGGCCCCTTTGAGAGTGAAATTACCCTCAACTACTTCCTTTTCTAGCAGTTCACTCTCTGGTGGCACCAAGATAAGCTGGGTAATTGGCAGTGGGCGCTGTGCCCGTCTGCAGCCAGAACTGTGGAGGAACAGCTCGGCTTTTCATAACAGAGGAGGCCGGGTAGTGAGCGTGAGGAGGCGCTAGGATGGTTCCCGTCTCTGGGATCGTTCCCGTCTCTGGTTCCCGTCTCTGGGATCGTTCCCGTCTCTGGTTCCCGTCTCTGGGATTGTTCCCGTCTCTGGTTCCCGTCTCTGGTTCCCGTCTCTGGTTCCCGTCTCTGGTTCCCGTCTCTGGGATCGCTGTGTGCCAACATATTCTGATGAGAAAAGTGTGTTTCCTGCTACGAAGTCAGCTTTCTCTGTATCCCTGCTGTTTGAGAGCAACAGTTAGCATGCCGTCAGTCAGGAATAAAAGGAAATCTGCCTGAACAGAACATTATGGGTTCAGTTTGAATTGCAGGTAAATCAGTGTGGGTGATGTACAGAAATGACAGAAGAGTAGTGTCCGTGCTCGTGTGTGTGCATGTCCATGTGTGTGTGAGTGTTTTAGCATTTCTCATGTTTTAGGAACCATTTTTTTCCCAACACAAACTACATTGTAAGGACACATTGCTCCTTACGGGCCCAAAGCAAAGAAGTGCTTTTATAGGGTTATGAGTTTAGATTTAAAACTAAGCTGTGATTTATTTTATGATTAGGATAAATAGAAATAAATGAAAAATAAAGGAAGCCAATACAAAGTCATACTATGTGCCTGTGTGTGTATGTGAATGTGTGTGGACTTGCATGTACTACATGTTTTCACCTTCCAACCCAAGTAATTTTTTGCCCAAAAAAACAAAAAACACTTTTGGCAACAAATGCCATTATTTTTGGAAGGTGACAATTCAGAGGACCACTTTCACAATGTTTACCAACAAACCGAGGTCTTTTATGGAAAGTGGAAAGATTAGGTAAGGATTAAAGTAGGACATTGGATTCCTTTGGAATCCAATGTCCTTGGGCATCCAATTTAAAAAACAAAAACACCTTCAGAGGTCACATCTTCTTCCCCACCAAAGATGTTAGAAGTTTTAAGTAAGTTTTATTTTCTGTCAAGAAAAAGAGTTATCCATATGATACTGGTCTTCCTCTAAAAGACTTGAAGGTCCCATTGGAGATGTTTTCTACATAACACAGAGGAGCCGGAACCTCCATGATCTGTGAGGGTTTTCCTTCAATAGAACGATGGAGCAGTGAATGGATGCATCAAACATTTGCTTGATATCTAAAAATGTAGCATTTTAACTGTGAACCAACAGATTTTCAGTAGTATTTTAGTCTTTCAATTGGAAAAAAGGTTTCTTCAAAGGTAATGTCAACAATGTTTGGGATCGTCCTCCAAGATCTTAATACCAATAAAATCTTTAAAAGACGGATGACAAAGGAGGTTACAGAAAACAGACATTGGTTCCTAAATATATGGTGGCTGTTGTGAAGCTAACTTATCAGTAGAGACTAATGAGTCTCTACTGATCTCTTTAGAGAGAGGACACTTAACAATTAATGAGCTAATCTAAAGTTGACTGATCTTGTCAATTGATTAATGCTTAATTTATAAGTGACCATTTTCTTAAAAATGTGACTTTTCTTTTGTATCAAGAGGGTTGACCATCTTCCCATAACATAATGGGCTGAATTTTTATATATGATGAATTTTTAAAAAGAGCCACATCATTGTATTTAAGAAAAATGTTAGCTGTACTAAATACTGATTGAATGAACAATAAATTCTGTTTTTCTCACATTATTAAACTTAGATATTGCAGTGATGATGAGAATATAATTATATTCAGAAACCCTATGCAAAATAAAAAACATACAGGTTTTAATATTTAGAAATCAGTAGCTGCAAAAAAGAATAATACTTTCTTCAGCATTGTTTAAGTAGACAATATGGAAATAAAAAAAACTCAACATTTTTTCTTGAACGATGGAATAAAATAAAAATAGCCCATTTTGAACAAAATTCAATTGTGGTTGTTTTTTTTTGTATATTTGGAAAAATACACTTAGAAACACGTTTTTTAGTTGCAAAACAACAACAAAATCAGCTAATTTTTTAAAATCATAATTTAATACTTATGAGGTGCACTCACCTTAAAAGATAAGTTTTAATTATATTATTATATTTTTGGCACTTCAATTTCAGTAATTTGCTAGATGACTCCCCTTGGTTCCCCCCATCCATCTCTCCTCCCCCAAATCATCAAAATCTCACCCACGGCTCCCCAGGGCGATTTTGGACCGGCACTGGTAACTAAAGCAGCGTCTATCACACGCACACGAGCTCAGGCACGTACAGTAGGTACTACTGTACACGCTGAGCTGGATGCAGAATTGACAAATTCCACTGACTATTCCCGCCTGAAACCTCGCGAAGTTTCCGACTGCGCTGATTTTTGGTGGGCAGGCAGGAAAACAGGCTGTGAGCAAAGGCAGCAGGCAGCAGGCAGAAGGCAGAGCCGTGTAGAGGCGAGTCCAAGAAAGGTGGAGACTCCGACTCCTGGCTAACTTCCTGCACTGTAATCTTCAAGAGAGAAGTCAGGAGGACTGGACCGCTAGCTGGGACTAGGACGGATGGATTTAAGGCTCGTTTAGCTTGTTTTTCGGCAGTAATTCGACGCGCCTCCTCTCCTCTGTGGCTGGTCGCTTCTACCCACCTGGACAGTAGCGCGTGAGCTGTGGGGAAGATTCCCAACATTTGATTCCGAGAAACAAGAATGGGTGAGTTCACCAGTGATGTGGCGCTTGTGTTTTGACGCTGTTTTTTATTTTATTTCATTACTGTTATTATTTTCCCTTCGCAGTTCATAAAAGGCTAGTCGAGCCTGTTGATACATCATCATAGCGAGTCTCAGCATCTTGTAATATATTTTTATACGCTTCTGGAAGCCGAGAGTTACAGTTAGCAAAGCCCGAAGCTAGCTGGTTAGCCTAGCCAGCTAGTTCACAGGATCACGCCAGCTTCATCCCTGGATGTCGTTGTGCTTTTAGCGTTTTTTAAAGCAAACTTTCTTTAAACTACTGTCATTTTGTTTTACTGTATTCTCAAGTGAAACCTTTAAGCTACTAAAACACCTAAAAACCCCCCACATTTTTTATTTCCCACCTCACTTTTCTTGGGCAAGTCCGAAGTTTTGTGGATAACTTGGGGGCGGAGGGGCAACTTAGGCGTCTTATCTGGACTACAAATGTTAACTTCCTCTTTTTGCTTTTGCCTCAATGCTGTCGACATGAATAGGTAAATCCACAGGCTCGACATTCAGAGCCACGAGACAGAACCGTATCTGTGATCTGAGAAGTCTGGAAGTGGGGATCAGGAGTTAAATGTGAGAAGGATAAACTCATGTTTTTAAACGCATAAAAGCTGTTTATAGTGGATATTGGTGTTTTACGATGACAACCGCAGTATAATCCAGAGGAAATATTTTGATTTGTCTCCATATTTTGTCCCCACCCCCACCTGTTGCTACACCTGGGTGTGCGGCAGGCTGTGGTTACCGTGGTTACTGTGGCTGGGCTGTCAGGCCGGCCTGCTATGTGGTGGAACAGGTTCCTGGTTTGGCTGCATCACATTTTTAGCTGCTGGTATGTATTGAGTCAAAGCAACACTTAAGGATAAAAACAACTAGAAAAAAATCTTGTCAGCTTCAATAAGTGTGGGTTTCTAGTGGGTTATGCTTCTTGTAATGTGCTGGGTTTAGTTTTGGTCTAACCTGTTGCTGCTGTCAGCCTGACTCCCTGTTTCCTCCAACACAGCTTGGCTGACTGCGTTCCACAAGCAGAATCTTTTCTTCTCCTTATGAAACTTTGTATTTATTCTTTTTTTTAAGCTATGGTTCTTTTTACATTTTTGGACACGTTTCCATGTTGTCATAAAACAACACTGACCTAACTTAAGGATAAATATTAGGATATTATTCCCCAGGCTGCATGATATAAGAAGATCTTGTGATGTCAATTGCACTACATGCCTGTTTTCTTATTTCCGCTCCTTATAATTTGGACTGAAACAATTAATCTTATTAATCACGATGAATCTATTATTGAATAATCGTTTACTAATTTTATAATCCTTTCCTGCCGAATCCAGACTCAAAAACACACTGTTTACTCACAGAACACCCTCAGAGCAGTAATTAAACCAAAACGCTACAAAAATATATTCATTTTGCATTTAAGACGGAAAAGAAATCCTGTCTTTGTCTGTTAATCTACCCAGAACTCAAGTGGCATAGCTTAGAATTACCTGGTTTATATTATGTAAAAAAAACAATCTCCCATTAAGCACCTTGATGTTTAATTAATAATCTGGTAAAGCAAAAACATAATCAACGATTCATAATCAATGTTAAGCAGTAAATGTTGAGCTTTTTGCATGTTGATGACAGATTTATTATTTGTGGCATCCTTTGCTCCAAATGGTCAAGGAATGCTTTTGTTACATTTTTAGGCAATACATATTGTATTTTAAAAAGGAATTTAATTATTTGTTCATTTGCATATTTTAATACATTTCTATTGTATTTCAAAAAAGGCTTATCTGGTTAAATGGAAAATTTGTCAGTGTGCCAATTGTCAGAATAATCGATTACTAAAATAATAGTTGCTCTACTTCTAAAATGTGCTTCAAAAACTCTGAGCATTAGCATTTTTAGCAACATTGTTTATGACTATTTTGAGTTTTTGCTGCCTCAGGCTCAGTCCTACTGGCTAAATATCCATCTACAGTGGAATATAATTGAGTTGAAAAAGGAAACTATGAAAGATATTATGCCAACATTTCTCATTTGGAAGATCTAGAAAATGTATCACCTAAGAAATCTCCAAAATGTCTCCCTTTCACCTTTTTTTGCATCAATTCAACAATTTGCTGACTCGACTCAGTCTAGTTTCCTTGTTGCTTTGTCTCATGCAAGTTGCATCAACTTTAACTGTCAAGTCCAAACCTTGACATTTGAAAAAGCTGTCGCTACAACTTTAACTAAGTTGTCTTAACTGTCTTTAGCAATTATGTTAAACTAAACATTTCTAGTTAATATAAATTTAGAACAAGTTGTTCCAATTGATTTCATTATGTTTTTACGTTATTATAGTAAATTGTGATTTGATTCTGTAGTTCAGAATCAAACTATAGGACTGTAGCCACTGTAGCTACTTTCAAAGAGATACAAGGTGTATTTCTTTATTTTTAGGCACAAATTACTATTAGTATTTTTCACTTTGTTCCGCATTGATTTACTTTTACCAGAGACATGAGTGTTGCTTTAAGACTTTTGAGTGTTTTCTGGAACGTTCCCTCTGTTTTGGTGTTTTCTAGCAGACCTCTGAGTCCATCAGAGCAGCAGCTGGCATGTTTCTGCTCACAGGAGAGCCACTGATAAAGTGGCTTTATTGATTTATCTGCCAATATTTACTCACCACTGCTCTACAGACCTGCAGTACATGACAGTCCATTTACTCACCACAGTCTGGGTTGATGTGGAGTTTATTTATAGGATATGATTTACAACCTGCATTATCCTTGCAAGAAATGCTCCATCAAATCATTCTCAACAGGATTTAATAATAAAGATACGGATAAAGAACGATGTGTAATTGGGAGGTCTGCAACAACAGTAGTGCTGTTTTTTTCTATACTTCTTACTTTCCTGCCTTGGTTTGTTTTTGTCTTTTTCTTTCTTTCAAACCACAATTTTTTTTTCTTAAAAATAATCCTACTTACTCGCTTGTGAAACAATTTTTTTATGCACATTTGTTTAAAATTTCATGCTGGCATGTTGAGGATGTCTAAAAATCTTGAACTCATTATGATACAATACATTCCCCCACACTTGCATTACTAAGTGTGTGTGCAGAGAAATTGGTCTGCTTTTTAAAATATTTTTTTGCAGCTTCATGTTCACGCCTGAGCGTCGCTGTATGAAGCTGCAGTTTCACTCCCTCCCAGTGTAAATGATACTGTTTAAATACACGTGACCTTCTGTTGGAACTCCTCAGAAACTCAGCAGGAAATGTGGCGTTAATGGGGCCAAAGAACCTGCCTGATTAAAGGGGCCTAGATGTGTGAAAAGGAGGAGTTTGAGTGTAGTGTGTTTCCAATCTAGTAGTTGGATTTTTCTTTGACCTACTATTTTGTGTGTGTTTTGGTTTTTTCTCTTTCTTGGACTGTGGGAAAAGTTTGTTGTCATAAAATAAATCCACTGCCTTATTGTAACAAGAAACCATGTTAATCAGTCTTCATAACTGAGTCAATACAATATATTAAGTGTAACAGAAATAAAACTTCTCTATTTCCAGTTAGAAAAGTAATAGGAAGTGAATTCACATTATTAAACTCAAGCCTATAAATATAGTCTTGCTATACAGTGTACATCACCCATAAACCAGCTATACTAGCAATGAAAATGTGTAATATATCAACTGTAGCCTCTTCCAAATCTATCTCATTTGGGATTTTTGTCCTATTATTAATGTGACAAGATTAGCATGCATTTCCTGTTGTGGTTTTTCATTTAGTCAATCGTGAAACCTGTTCCCGTCTGCACTATATATACTGCCGCACATTGCTACTGCAACAAATGTGTCCAACTGTAATTGAATTGCCCTTTTGAATGAAGTTTACTGAATCTGAACCTCTTATATTTTCAATTAGACATTCTCTCCAACTACACCTGTAAAACTAATTTCTCTCTTTTAGCCTCATAAGTCTATTTTTCTGCTCGTCTCTTCAGGCTTCTGTCGTCACTACATGTTGTTGTTGAGCAACTAATATGAATGTAGTTAGTTTGTGTTTATAATCAACTTGTCAAATGGAAATTGATATGAAACAGCAGATTGTTGGGAAACTCTCCCAAACTCCAGTGAAGGAAAACATTTACTGGACTGTCTTCACACTTTAGTCTCCAGCTATTAAATACTTAATTATATTTTCTAAAGTTGCAGAATACATCACCATTTAATCAGTTTTATACAAAATCGCAAACGCATAGCAGTGCTCTGGCTCTATATTTGGTAGATTGATACTTGTAGTAACATGTATTTATTTATATGCACATTTGAGCTTGTTAAAGTATGTTTGAATAACTATATTTTGCCTGCCCCTATTATATCCAGTTGGACATGGGTGATGTCCACGAATGATGCAGAAATTAGTGATATAGATGCTTAAGAACAGCTGAAATCCACCGATTGGACTTTTACCGGGCCGATGAGGATTTCGGGTGTTCTTGAAGTTTGACCCACCAATTTAGATTTGACTGATTGTAGTTCATTTTTATAAAGGCTGTAACATAAAAGAATGTGGTACAGACTTTACAATAACGCATTGTCTGTTGCTAGTGTAACACAATATACCAACGCTCACATCGGTATCGGCTGATATTAGTAATTTTTTAACATATCTGTATCAACCTGAGAAATAAAACTGACACAATATTGAAAACTGATATTTATTTCCATCTTGTGCCTGGAGGAGGTTGGGCATGTGGTATTTGTTTGGTCATATGACCGTGACAGTGATGCAGCAAAGGATTGTGGAGAGTTTAACTGAAGCAGAGAAGCAGTGGTGGAGACAGCAATGTGGTTGATTTCTTTCAAGGTGCCAAAAGGTTAAAGAAGTGTTTGTACAATTTTGTTATTGCCCAGAAAAAAAATTAAATATCAGTTATTAATACTGGCCCTAATTTTCACCTGTGTGCATCCTGATGTTTTCCTATTGAACATGGAGAACTGGAACGCTCCTTTCCCCCTATCAGCTACCTCATAGATCAGTAGGAAGGAATGCGGTGCCGAGTTTCCTCTTTAGTAACTGATCCCAGTGTTTCAGACTGGCTGCCTGGCAGGCTGCTCGCCTGCTTGGCCTTGTGTAAACCCCCCTCTCTCTTATCCTTCTTCCTGACTCTGTCCCCTGCAACTTCCTCCTTTCTGTCATCCATTTACATAAGGTTCTCGCTGTACTCCAGGGTGACCTGGAAGGAGAAGCCTAGGGACAGGAAATGCATCATCATCCCAACCAGTATGTGCCCAACAAAAGGACAAGTAACATTTTTCTGCTCTTTGGACAGACAACTACTATGTTCATATGCCACAAATCTGCCCTTTATTGAAGAAAAGAAGAAATATGAAATAATTTAGACAGACAGACTACCTTGTTACATTAGGGTTACATTAGGGCTGTAGTGATACAATAATCTCACGATACGATATGATACACAATATTCTGCTCACAATACGATATATATTGCAATATTCAGCAAACAATACAATTCAATACACCTTTGTGATTTTCTGAAAGATTTTAGAGGGACAGAGTGATTTTGGTGACATTTTGTGACTGTTATAAAGTTGGACTGAATTAATTTAACTGAAAACTGATTAAAAGCACCAACTACACAATAACTGGCTCTGGTTGGACACAGACTGAAAGTCGACAGCTGGACAAAATGAATCAAAGAAGTGATGAGAAAACATGTTTCTTTTACCGTATTTTCCGCACTATAAAGCTCACCTAAAAACCTTAAATTTCCTCAAAAGCCGACAGTGCGCCTTATAACCCGGTGCGCCTAATATATGGACCAATAT
>CAEGAF010009392.1:0-13030 GCA_903067075.1 Micropoecilia bifurca
GGTTCGACTCCCGACCTGCCTCATTTACCGCATGTCTTCCTCTCTCAATACCCGCTTTCCTGTCTGCCTACTGTCAATAACTATGGCGTCTATTCTATGCGCCTTATAATGCGGTGCGCCTTATATATGGAAAAAGTTTTAAAATAGGCCATTCATTGAAGGTGCGCCTTATAATCCAGTGCGCCTTATAGTGCGGAAAATACGGTAGCTAGAAGGTCTGCAGTAATATTGATTCGGTGCTGAGCTTGTTTCTGAGGAAGCATTTTAGTCATGGCAGTTATCCAAAACTCTCATAACTAAGATTCCTCAGAAACGGGTTCAGCACTGGATGGAAAAAGAAGCCGAAGTGCAAGAAAAGAATTTTGAAACAAGACTGTATTTGTATTTGCCATCTTTATTTCTCATCTTTCTTCCCAGCAAGTATTTTCCGTATCAGAGCGCAGTGAACAGCAGGTCCGTTTCCTGTGTGCTGGAGGAAGTGGTGTTTGGACGTCCTGCAGACTGGACCCAATCATCAGGCTGTTTGATTGGACTACTGGGCGACCGCTGCAGGAAGTCGACTTCACGTCTTTGGTCACTAAAACATTAGGTGCTTAAACTGTGCATTTTTTTTCTCATGACCCTTCCAGTTCTACTGAAACAGTTTTACATTTATTTGACGTCGGTTTGTTTTCTTTTAATTTGCGACCAACATTACTTTTAGTTTATGGCTTTTGTTCACATTCCTGTTTGTGTTGCAGGTCAGCCCTTCTTGACGCTGTCGCCTCTCCAGATCTCCTCCCTCTCCATCATCTCTGGCCGTCTGTGGGTGGGCACCGGCGGTGGCGCCATTTTCTCAATCCCCCTGTCAATAAGTATGTCAAAATGATTCCATTCAATATCATTAGAAATGTGCTCTGGTATTAAGGGAACCAATTGTTCACAGCGTCGGAGGATATTTCCATCCCATACTGCTCCACTACATCAGTCCAGCTGTCGTACCACGGACACAGACAAGCAGTTCGATTCATCATTGCTGCTCCTGGTAAGAAATTAAGAGCCGTTACTATAATGTAGTACGTTTTTATTTTCTTTCTTTAAATAAATGTTGTCAATTTATTGTGATCTTAAAGGTTAGAGTGTTCTAAAATTATGACACCAGATTAAAATCTAGCTATATTGTCAGGAATTTAAGCAGAACACGTTCTGATCAGCTTTTCAGACCATAAAAACAATGAATTCACTAACCTACTGACAGAAATATACTTTTAATGTCTGTAAATGCTTTTTGTTTTTTTTGTAATATGATCTCGTCCTTACAGGTTGTTTGATCACGTCTCCTGGCAGCAGCCATGTTACCACTGCTCAGCTCATCCTGAGCGGAGGAGAGGGCTACATCAACTTCCGAATAGGTGAGTTCAGTTTGAACACTAAATGGTGACTGAGGAGCACAGCCAACGCTTCCATAAACGCTCAACAAAACAAACCTTTTCAGGAGACGACGCAAGCGATGAGTCGACTGAGGTGTCTCAGTCGACGCCCCAGCGGTCTGAACGTAGCCACATGATCATCTGGCAGATTCCTGGCCCTTCTGTGCCCAACCCTTCGCTCTGAATGTCCATCTCCTGAATCATGTCAGATGTGATCAAGCCTCCTCTCAACGGTGCACTGATCTGAACAGAAATCTCACTGTGGCAACAAAAAGCCTTTAAGATGTGATTTTTTTTTCTTTTTCCTTTCTTTATATATATTTATATATATAAATATATATTTCTAAGTCCTGTACCTTGTTTGTTTGACTAGATTATGTCTTTCTATGTGCCTTCATCTGATTTTTATACCCAGTCTGTATTTTTCATCGGTTATCAACTTTTATTTTTTTAATCTGATAAACTTTTGCACAAGCGATGAATTCAGGTTCACAAACACTGAGATCTCCAGTAGAACAATAGAACAAGCCTCCATCCTTGGATCATGAAGCTTGGCTTATCTTGGTTTGCATAACTTTACTGGCATACTGGATGCGGGTTTGTTTCTTCTTTAAGCATAAAGACAATCATGTCAGAATCTTTTGATGCTGCATTCAAACTGGGAACTTGATGTGTGGTCTTGTGTCCTGGGACAGGTATCAAATCCTGCCTCTTAAGTCCAAGTGGAATAATTGCAACAACTTGCACATTATAAATGTATCTGTGTAAAATGTTCTCTTGAATCTCTAAGAAATTATTTATTTTCCCTGTTGTTTGCCTAATGAATCAAAGTGTTTCATGTGATTTCTTAGTGCTTGTAAAATAAGGGAGAGATGTTCTTTAAAGTGTGTACAGTATTAGTGTGGCATTGCAAGTTTAAGCAAACGTATCACAGAAACCTCCTTTTTTTTCATGGACAGACTAAAGTCTAGGTTCTCAATCAAATCTTGCAGCATTGATCATTTTTTTTATGTTAATGTGTAAAGATGTATCCAGATTCATATCACTAAATTTAAATATATTTAAAAAGCCAAATCAGTTGAGGTAAAACTTGTCAATACGCACAATGCTATATTTCAAGTCTTTATTTCTCATGATGGCTTCCAGTTAAAGCATGTTTAAAAATGTGACTCTGGAAATTACAATATTACTTTCAGCTGCTTTAAATGTAGATTTATTATTTACTGACTTGACATTGTTTTCCAGTAGAGAGTCAATAACACATTTGGCAAAAAGCGTAAGCCACTAAGAAGAAACCGGCTGTCCAGACTGCTTTGTAGTAATATAAAGTTCAGTGGAAGGAAAAAGTGTAGTAGATACACAAGCAGTAGGGATAACCAGCGCCAATTTTCAGGTCTCCTTTGAAAAAGAGTTTATTAAGCATTTGGTGTGATGGGTATTTTCCAGGCATGTTGTACCATTTTAAAGCACAAAGTCAAATAAAAAAAATATTATATTTAGGACTTTGTGAGAAGAAAACAAGATCCTCAGATGATGTGTGTTTCTTGTATGTCATATTAAAAACAAAAACAAGGTCCAAAATCTGTTACAGGAACTGTTAGAGCACGTTTCCCTTTACTGACGAGCTTGATGAGGATGTTTTCATTTCCCAGCAGAACCTTGGACCTGCTCAGACTGCCACAAGCATCAATACCAGCTTTAATGATCATGGTGTTGCTATACTTGATTGACATGCAAACTGGTCTGACCTGAACCCTAATCTAGAGCATTGGCTACCAAACCTGTTCCTAAAGTACCCCTGCCCTGCATGTTGAGATGAGTCTCTGATCCAGAACACCTGATCCAAATGATCACCTCTGCAAACACCAAATGCTGTGGAAACCTTTTAATCCACCATCCATTTAAGTCAGGTGTTTGGAAGCAAGGAAACATCTAAAAGATGCAGGGCAGGTATAGTTGAGGACCAGGACTGGGAACCATTGCTCCAGAGGATCGTCAAGTGGAAGATGAGGACACCAGACGCAGCAATGCAGAGAAACTGGAGGCCAGTATTAAAGCAACTTGTGGTTCTTGAACGTATTAGCTGACCCAAAGGGTTTGGGTCTTCATGGAGTGTGACCCATGTTCATCAAAATAAGTAGCAATTGAAATATATTACTCTATTTACAACGAATATATGTGGGCATAACTTTTTGAACAGATTTGCTGAAATTAACTTTTTGAGGATGTTTTGGCAAACAATAAATTATTAATGAGGCAGCTGAGAAAAGACATTCATTGATATAGTTTTAATATCAAAGACTATATAAACTAGTGCATGGGTGCATACTTAATCAAAACATACATATTCTGTTTATAAAAACAAAGGTTGACAGGTCTTTTTTTAAATTAAAAACAGAGAAAGTGAATTATACTTTTGTTTCAAGTAATTTGGCTCAAAAAGAATCAAAACCAGGCCGATGCCTCGACCGTTTAACTGGGACTGCTGCGCATCGTGGGGAGCCTCATCGTCCGGCTGACCGAGCGAGCCAGTCGGTCCATAGCAGAACCCATTCGTCCACTCCGGTCTTTTTGTAAATGCAGACCCTCGATGTTGCCGCTATACCAAAGCACCCAGCCAGCCATGGAAAACAGCACCAATAGAGCTCCAGAGTACACCAGCAGATCCCCAAAGTCTTCGCCCTGGATCTCTAGGGAAGCGAAGACGCCTACCAGCAGGGACGTCGCACCCAGCACGTCCATCACCACGGCAAACACCAGAGCGAGCTTACAATGGGACAACCTGTCATACTTCTGTCCCATGGCTGGACTGAAAGAGAAGGAAGAGCTTATTTAGACATCAATGTTGTGTATCATGTTAGGTGTTCACACTTGTGACCTCTTGCTCGTCGTATAAAAATGGATGGTCTGATCCTGGAAACCTACAGCACCACAACACTAGACATCTTTGGTGAAGATGTGTAAACAGACAAGAACTGAATCCAGCTTTTAATCAAATTACATTTATCCGTCAAGGCAACAATTCAACATTTATTTTTAACCAAATCACTGGTGCCACACTGATCCTAACCCCTGTTATTAATGCTTTTTTTTAATCTTTCTATAGCACCTTGACCTGGTTCTCTCCTGTACAGTATAATGCAACGAGGAGCTTTTAAAAGCGAAACCCTATTGCAAAGATATGTAACATTACATAAAGTAGCCAGCCAAAAATGAGGAAAGCAGTGGCACCAGTAGTTGTGTCACAAAAATAAATTAAAAATTAAAAAAATGTAAAATAAAATAAAAGTTAAAAGTGAGTTTGGATTTTGAATCGGTTTAATTTGGTTTGAGCTTGTCAATACAGAAACAACTCACAACAAATGACTCCTCTGGTGAACTTTAACTACAAATGCGACTGAAAAACATCATTATTAAATGATCTGAAAAGGAAGAATAATGAAATTCTCTATTAACGAGTTAAAGATAAAAAAAAATACAAGAGAAATGTGATCATTAAAAACTGCAGGACATGTGTCGTAACTCTGAATGTGGTTTTAGCACATGCTTACTCTGGTCTGGCCAAAACAGTGACCACACCTGTCCTGATAGTCATCACATTTATTTTGAAAGGTAAGCTTAACACGAAACCTCATTTGAAAGATTTTAATTGTTTTTAGGAAAGATTAATCACTTACCGATTTGTTAGGAAGGCGAATGTTTGATATTAAAGAAGTAAATCTGGACCAAGATCGTATGTTGTCTGCCTCTCTGTGTCGTGTGAGGAAGAAACCAGCCGCCGAAACCTGACACCTTGTCACCTGTTTAACCTGTCCGGCAGTTTTACCCAACAACAAAGGGCAGCACAGCTGGGATCTTCCTCTTTTACATTATAAAATTGTGTCATTGAATTCTTTACACAAACTTAGTAGCAATATGTTTAAGTAAAACACTTATCAAATAATGTACAATTATTTACGATAATATGCCAGAGCAGTAAAAATAATGTACGTTTTCGAGAGTGTTGAAGTTAGCATCTGATTCAGCTGTTGACTAAAGGGCTATTCCGCTGAATTTCATGAACTCACAACTAACTTCGATCTCTAGTCTAGAAGAGGTGCAGTTTCATTCGCCTCAAAGTTTGTGTCCTACATGTTCGTTCTTTCACCATAAGAAATAAAGGTGGACATGAAAACATGAAATATAAACAATGTATCGCAAACACTCAATCAATCAAGCCAAACTTTAATAAGTTGTATTTTCAGAGGTAAAGTTAAAAGCAAAAAAAACCCAAAACACTTGAATTTTTTTTTTATTGTTTTCACATTTTGAATGACTTTTACAATTCATAAAACGGCAAACAGTAATAACCATAAAATCACTTGGTACGAGTTCTGAATCTTTAGATTTAGATCTATAGCGAGTTAAAGGTAAGATTTTTACTTTTAGCGTGAAATAGCCCTTTACTCTGAAGGGCAAACGCGGAATCTACAAATCTGATGCTAACTTCAGCGATGTTGCTTTTTAGCAACATTTATCCAATGATGTATAATTTATGTTTCATCTCGTTTCATTTTTTTATCGGCTTGTCTTTCAGTATAAACTAAATCCAAATATATGAATGCTCACCACATAAAACCTTTTGTAAATGTTTTCTCACTAGCATATAAACCGTCAGTCAATAGCCGGAAATGACGTCACTAGGTGGTGAAAAAATATGCTGTAATTGTTATTGTTAGCTTGTTAGCTAGCAGACGAACCCCTGAAATGGCGATATGACTGAGTAATAACGGCTTATTACATATGCACCACTAAGTTATAACTAATCCTAAAATGGTACGTACCAGTTTCTACGGTATATATTTAAAGCAGAGAGATTTTTTTAGAGCAGGAATGACGGAATTAAAGTACTTATTGTGTATAAAAAACGAAATCGTGATTATAGTCTGGCTACATTTTCTGGGCTAACAGGCTACCCTTGTTTTGAGCTAACTCCTTTCTCCTTTATTCAAGACGCTTCAGGCATATTATTTCCCCAACATTTAATCCGTGTGAAATAATTTTTGTTTCATCGAATTGAATTAGTTCAGACTTTTTGTCCATGTAGACAAAAAAAGAACACAGGTGAAGGTTCCTCCGTGAACAAAGGTTAAGAAATATTGTCTCTATTTTTAATATATAATTAAGAATTAAGCTTCATGTTTTCTGCATGTGTATTTATGACTTGTTAACATTATTTTCGGTTCACTTAACTTTTGTCCGTGGCAGATGGAGGACGGTAACAGGAGTGATGGACCTTCCACTTCAAAGAGCCATGTAGGCTCTTTTCACCTGCAGAGTAAGGTCTTGTTTTAAAGTCCGTTTCTAAATCGCTGTTATCACTGAAAGGAGCAGAAAAATAAATGTTTCCAGTAATACGTACCCAATATAGACAAACTGCCCTACTTTTGAAAATGTCTCCCTCCCTTGTGATCTTTTTGTCTGATCTTAAAATGCAGACTGTTGTTGAAAAATGTTAAGGACATGTGATAGTATTTATTTAGCACTTTGTAGTAACCAGGTAAACCATAAATAGTTTCCTAACTACAGAAGTACACTTCAGCACACTTGAATACAGCAAACATTTCCTAGTGGGAAATGTAGATACAACCTGTATATTTCTGAATAAAATGAATCAGTTCTTCAGATGTAACTAATTAGTGACAATTACATTTAAATGCTGCTTACGCACAAATAAAGTTAAGAGTTTATTTTTCTCCTGTAGGAGAAATTTGTTTGTTACACTGCACACTGCACAGAGACATTGCACTCTTGCATAACATCACAAAGATAATAAATAGAGGACTGATGGATTAATAAAGACGTCAAAAACAATGTTTAAAATAAGTCGACCCATGGGAACAAAACCCACGCTCCTCTAACAACTAGACAAAATTAGTGTAGAACTAAACTGTGGAATTAGTTATCTAAGTAGTTTTGTATCTTTCTGGCCACGGTCACCTTCTGCTCTTTGTTCATTGATATCTGATAAAAGAGGCAATTGGTTATGCACAGGACTGGTTTTATTTAGATTTCTTTTGAGATGCATGAAGAAAGAGTTGGTTGAGAATTTCTAGCCCTTCAGCAAAAAAGATTACAACAAAAGTCTTTGAAGATCCTCAGCCGCTGCTTTTCATTCCATAAAGGCTGCTGAGACTCACGGAGTACAAGGCCTTCAGCATAACCCAGTTTCCCTTGGACTTGCACATTAGTCATACATCTTGTGTAGCTGGGTCAGCAAACTCCTATATGATTATTTTACAGCTTAGCATTTCAAAAGGAGAAGTTGAAAAATATACCTCTTGACAACGACAGTCTTTAACCATGGACATATTGAAGTATTAGGAAAAGTAATTGTATATATATGTATATGTATATATATATTGTACTAAAAAGCAACTCTAAATCAGCAACTGATTCTCCAAAACACTTTGGCTCAAGGGAAGTGAGGGAAATTGGCAACAATTTGCTTTAGATTGCAACCTTGCAGTTAATTGCTGCAAGTAAATGTGATTATCCTGCTTTAGATCATGAGATATTTAATGATTTTGCCTTTTTTCAGCTCCAAAAAGTGAGGACACCTATGAGATTGCCATTCCCTTTGAAGAGAACAACTTTGAGCAGCAGGGATTCTTCAACCAGAGTGATCAGAACTTTGACGGTAAAAGTCACGCGATGCATTTGCTGCCACCTGTCACGGCTCTTGTTTTGTGGTGCAGCGCCTGTGAACACTGGAGCCGGTCTTGTCATCGTCAGAACCAGCCTCGAGTGCGGGCCCGTCTACAGTCAGCAACTCGTACATGGTGATCAACAACCTGCGCACCCAACTCCAGATCTCTGTGGAGAAAAACTCGTGGCTGCAGAAAAGAATCGAGGATCTGGAGGAGGAGCGGGACTTCCTGCGCTGCCAGCTGGACCGCTTCATCTTTTCCACGAAGAGCCAGGGACCGGAGCAGGGTCAGAGTCAGTACAGCAACGGTGAGGAAAGACTCTTGCCATCTGAAAACACTGTCATTCATCAGATTAATGTTGAAATGTTGTTGAAGCGGTTCTTTTAAAAAAATAAAAATAAGAATTTCCCTTTTTGTGTTTTGCTTAAATCAGGATATGAATCTAGACGATTCAACTGGAGGGCAAGAAGAGAGGAAGACCGTCCCGCTGGTGAAAAAAATATCACTTATGCTTTTTGATTCCAGCTTGTGAGGCTGTTTGTTTATTTATTACATTTTCTTGATCTCTAAGTCGCAACTCACTTTGTCCTTTTTTTAAATGTTTTTATAGAACAGCAGAAAGCAGACCAACAGCATTTCCCTCAGCGCCAGTTTGTCCAGCGAAGGCCTGGTCCTCCCACTATGCTGCCTGCCAAAAACCACGTCTCCAATCCAATATCCTCTCAGCTCTCGAGTATGAATGCTTTGTACAACACAACACAATCGCAGGCCCTTTTGCAAGGCCACAGTCACAACACCTCAAGTACAACAGGCAGTGGCAGCAACAGCAAAAACAGCAATGCTGCGAGATCATCCTTAAACCAGCTGAGTGGACGCAATATCCCAGGTAATGAAAATGAAATGATGTATCTACTTATTTGATTTAATGAGGGAGTTATTAAATCAGCATCTCTTTTTTCTGACTTTCGAGACTTGCACTAGAAAGTTAAAAGATACATGTGTTACGTTAACGTTACCATATGTAAATAAAATGAAAGAAGTAAGAGTAATATGATACAGAACAAAAAGTCTAGTTTAAGAATAGCAATTCTGGTCTTCACTGACAGGGAAGAATGAGAAAAAAATGAGCCTTAGGCTTTGTCAGAGATGAAGATGTGGCTAAGTTTGAAAAAAGTGGTTATGCAGTCAGTAATATAATTACTGATGGGTAAAGGTGTTTACACCACATGCAATGGAGCAAATCAAGCCAAAAGCATGTTATTTAAACATAAACTGCAAACATCTGTAAGTATTAAGCATTTATAGATTTTGCTCCTTTAGAAGCCTGAAAAAGCAGAAAAAATATCCAGAAAAATCAAACCACACTTCTGCATATGACTTCTTAATATGTTCAGACAAATGTGATTATATCCATCTGCAAACCCTGCTCTGTCTGAAAACAGAGCATACCCTCTAAACAATCCCAAAGCCACATCACTCGACCTGTGGTTTAGCAGCAGCCATTGTATTATAGTGTTACTTTAATAAAGTCAGTGTGTCTCATACAGGTGTCCTTTGCCTACTGGGTTTTGTGAAGCAAATTATTTTTCGCCCTTACAGATTCCCTCTCACTGCTGGGAGAATCTGACGAGTTCTTGGAGGAGGACGGCTTCATCGAGGACGACGAAGGGGACGATGTAATGCCAGAGGCAATTAGCACCAACAGGCAGCAGTTAAAGAGGAGGCGAGTCCTCCGAGCGCCGCGAGAGCGACAGAGAGGTGACGCTGAGATCCTGAAAAAGAGAGACTCCCAATGTCATCGTCATCCCGGCTGCGGCTAACTCTGCTCTGTTTTTCTCTTTGTCAGTGAAAGACGCCGCAGGAGTGCTTTTCCGCTACAAGAAGATTCTCCTGACGTACCAGCGCCTCAAAAACATGACCAAGGCCTTCCAAATCCATGGTGTCGACCGCAACACCGTGGCCTCCACCACGCCCATCGCCGAGCTGCATCTCGTGGCCCCCGAGAAAGTGGCCGAGGTGGGAGAGTTTGACTCCTCCAAGGAGAAGCTGCTGGATTACGCCCGACGCTGCTACCTCGCCCTGGACGAAGAGACGCTCAGCAGAGTGCAGGCGTTGAAGAAAAACAACCTGCTGCTGCCCATCTCGTACCGATTCAGACACTGAGGGGAGAAGGAAATACGAAGGGAGAATTTCTCCTTGACACAGACGGTAGAGGTGAAGTCAGAAGAGGCTAATCCCCTCTTAATGCAGAAAAACACTTTTTATTACATCTAATCCTTCCACATTTCTGGTTTTTTTATACAATTTATATGTATTTTCATTTGACAGATCCTTGCTAATATGAAAATGATTGATCTCAGCTGTATTGTGGAGGTAGAGACAAGGGGATTCTTTTGAAATGAAATTAAGTGTTTCTGCAATCACAGAGGACTGTAGTTATGGTAGTTCTTCAGTCATTTTTTTTCTTCATTTGTGTTTTGCAAAGACATTTTTTATCCTGATCTGCTGGAGGGCAGGAATTCAAACACTACTTTAGATGACTGCAGTTTGTCAAATATCCCAATTTATATAACTTTGTTTGTATTCTGCTTTGACACAATTGCGTAAGTGTATTAACTTCCACTGTAAGTGTATTAACTTCCACTGTATACGTTTTTATTTTATTTTTTTGAAGTTGTGACTCATTTTTCGAATACTTTGAACAAATTATGCCCATTTCAGGATGATTTTCATTGCTCTATTTATACCATGACTATATTTAGTGTCATTTTTATTTGCCCCAATGGATTTTTGTATGATCCACGTTTAGAAAAGCTCCATATTTTCTTGCAGTTCTCCATATTTAAAGATGAGGAGAACAATCATTAAATTTGAAATTAGAAAAAGACATAGGTATGACAAACCTTTGGTGCCGCGGCACCAAATGTCGATCACAAGTCACTGGTTTTATCGCTAACCTTTCATTTTGTCTCAGAAATGTTGGTCGTTTTTATTTATTCTTACCATTGGAAACACCAGTTGCACCTCTGCCAAGTTTTAATGCTGCATTTCTTTTTTTCTTCAAAGGATTCCAAGTGACGTTTGTAAATGTCTTCTACCAAGTCACCATAAATGTAACCTCCTACGCTTCTGGTATTAGGAATCTTGTATTGCATTGTGAAAATAGCACAGTTTTATATATTTTGGCTCTGAGCTATTCCACTACATAACACTATGAGGTTTTTTTGTAATACTGTGTAGGTTTTGGCTCCTTGTGAAAACAAAAACAAGTTCTGTGGAAACAGCTAAAAATCATCAGCAGAAACAGAGGAACTGTTCTTTACAACATGTGCATGTAAAAAGAGCGTTTGTGAGCTGTTGTGCGTTCTCCAAATTTCAAAGCAGCTTATTGTAATTTGCTATGAAATGCAACTATTTTGGAAGTGAAGGCAATTATTTAGGATTTTGTTCTACAGCAGAATAATACTGTGTGAGTCCATGAGTAAACAGTTGAAGAGCAATAAGGGAGCTGCAAAGTTAACCGAGATTCCTGCCAGTTCACACATTTCCACCTGGGACAGTTTCTACTTGCAGCATGAGTCAAATGGCAGCAAAGCATTTGAATTCATATAAAAATATAACATTTTATTCTGTAACCTTCAAAAAACAAATCTCCGATGAGTGCTGATGAAGATTCATTAAGAAATTGTGTTAATAGAAGTGAAATAAACTGTTTGTTTCCCCCACTAACTGATTTCTCATTTTCTTTACGGTATTGGTGTCATTAACTCTTTGATGTTTGAAACAAAGTGATTTGCTCTGACGTTTTGTTCATGTTTTTAGTCTTACTCATGACGGACGAGAAATGTGGAACTACATCAGTTTTCTACTCCAAGATTTCATTTTAGGGCTTCTCTTATTTAACATTTACCTGCCTACATGCTCCTGCTTGCTTAGATCATAACAAATAATGTCAGTAGCCATAGCCATGCAGCTTTGCATTACACAGCGTCACCAGGAGACTATGAATGCTGAACAAATCAATGCATAGATGTCACATTACTTTTTTCAGCTGAATAAAAATAAAACTGAAGTGATTATCTTTGGAATTCCAGAGAGATCATTAAGAATCCAAAATCAAAACACAGCTTCAGTTATTCCAGTGATGAACTCATGCCTGAACTCAAGAGACACAAGAAGACATTACAAAGTCAGCCTTCTATTACCTTAACATTTCCTGGGATTAAATTACTAATGTCCCTACAAGATCTAGAGAAACCCATCCATGTGTTTATTTAGTTGAATTGATTACTGCAACAGTGTCTTTACAGGTTTACCCAAAAAAATCAATCAGACGGCTGCAGCTGATCCAAAACCCTATTGCACGCATTCTCACTAAAACTAGGAAAATAAAGCACATCACCCCAGTTCTAAAGTCTTTATACTGGCACTATATATCTCAGTGAATAAATAATTTTGCTGGTTTATAAAACACCAAATTTTTTAGCACCAAAATACTTAAATATCTGTTTTTCAATCTTCCAGACTGATTCTAGTCTACTCTGCATCCCCAGAATCAGAACTAGGGCTGTATAATAATATTGATATCGTGATATATATCGATATTTTCTTTCCTAGAAAAAAAATTGAAATTCATCTGTAAGTATCGTAACATCCAACTGTCACCTTGCTCACTCATTGCTTGCTTCGCATCAGGTCATCAGGCTTAGAGTGATTCCTTCAGATATTCAGGTTTAAAAGGTATCAAACTATTCAGAGCAGGAACTTGGTTCACTTTATTTACTTTACTAATGCATGTCAGCTACAGTTTGGACTGTTTCAATTAAAAGAAACATGTTTTCTCACCACTTCTTTGATTCATTTTGTCCAGCTGTCGACTTTAAGTCTGTGTCCAACCAGAGCCAGGTATTGTGTAGTTGATGCTTTTAATCA
>CAEGAF010009396.1:0-33182 GCA_903067075.1 Micropoecilia bifurca
ACATCAGACATCTCAGTCCAGAAATGTGCAGTACTAGGCACAGCCAAGATACTGCGCAGAACACTCAAGCTCCCAGGCCTCTGGTAGAGGACCCGAGCTCAGAGGATGAAAGAGAGAGAGAGACCAACCCCGGAGGGTGAGAAGGGAATTTTATATATAAGGTTTATTTTAATTTGTGTTTTGTGCATTCGTGTTTTATTTATAATATAAATACTTATTTAATACTATTCATTTAACTAAATGAATTGTATTATATAAATGAATCGATATTATCACTCATGTGATTCAAGTGCTATTGCTGGTTAGAAAAGTTTATGATGTTAAAGGAACTCTGCATGCACCTTCCATATCAGGACCTTTGGTTCTATAAGGTCAGATACAGGTAATCCAGTACTCAGCTGGCCTCAATATAATGTTAAGACGTCACTGTTGTGTGGTAATGAGTTGTAAACTGATTACATGTTCATCATAAAGATGTAAAACCTTTTATCTAGATTCATAAAATCCTTACACTCTGAAAATAATATTTTTATGATCAGATCTCAAGCTAGACAACTTTTAAATAAGCATTGTGATGTAGTAAGTAATGCTAAACCTAAATAAAATGTAACCTGTGTAATCTTAAACGTGGCATAACAGTCTAATAAGCTTTCCGTTAGACTGTAAGTTTTTTTGTGCACACAAGAGAGCTGATACTCAGTTTTTGATTGTTTTAGAATCTAAAAATATAGTTTGAATATATGTTGTTGCACAAGTTTATGCCATCCATCCATTTTCTTGCACCCTTGTCCCTTGGTGGGGTTGGGAGTTGCTGGTGCCTATCTCCAGCTGGCGTTCCGGGCGNACACTCACACCTAGGGACAATTTAGACAGACCAATCAACCTGACAGTCATGTTTTTGGACTGTGGGAGGAAACTGGAGAACCCGGAGAAAACCTACGCATGCACAGGGAGAACATGCAAACTCCATGCAGAAAGGCCGGGAATTGAACCCAGAACCTTCTTGTTGCAAGGCAACAGCTCTACCAACTGCGCCACTGTGCAGCCCTAATTTTATGCTCAGTTTGTAAATAAGTGTGTTTGCTTTTCAACAAACACATTTGCTAATTAATTCTGTCAAAGAATAACCATAAGAAATTAGCTGACATAAATGAAATAAAAACATAATGTACCTTATTAAAATGTGTAATTAATAAATTGAATCATCTTATGTTTGAAGAGGATTAGGGCCACCGAAAAAAAAGAATTCTGACTTTAAATTATTGTCAGAATTCTGAATTCTTAGATTAAAGTCAGAATTCTTTTTTTTTCGGTGGTCCTAATCCTCTTCCGTACTAATTCAGAACCAATACACATTTAAAAACTAGATTTTTACATAGGCCTATATATAAAATACACCTACTAAAACTTGTAGTTACAGTAGAAAATGTTGATTCGCTTCAGTGATTTCTTGGCATTTTCCTTTGTCACTAAGCAACGCTGCAAGGCGTCCTTCTTTTGTTCGCAAAGGCTTCTGGGAAACTGAGGCCTGTGGGCCAGAACGACCGCCCTTTTTCGAGCAAGGAGAGTAGAACAGCGCCGTGGGAAATATAATCGCAAATCTACTTTTTAAAACTGTGTACAACTACTTAAGGTATGTCAGGCGATGCTTTTCAACTCATTCTTCGACCCACAGTAGTTAAAATCAGGATATCTGTCTGGTAAAAGTGTATTTTAATGCGCGGATTGATGACGTAATGTTGATTGTCAAACGCGAAATGGCGAGCGTGCTAGGAGGCCCATTAGCAGCGGCAAACAGGATTTTAAAAACTCTTTTTAACTTAGAATATGGAGACAGTTTTTGCATTTTATCAACCCTGGGTAAGTTCAGCGGTGGTTGTATGCCGTGGATGTGTGTATATAAATGTAGAGTTTATTCATCTCTGTGGAGCAGGGTGCGAAACTAAGCTAGCAAAGATGTTTAGCTAGTTAAACACGCTCCATGTGTGAAAAGTAAGGAAAGCAATTTCTTTCTAGAAATTGCTTTCAACTGTTTTTTTCCAGCTTTTTTCCGAAATTAAACCTGGCAGGGTAGTAGATGTTTTAGTAGACATACTGCTAACAAATAGCATGTTTGCATTAGTCGGATGCAAACAACACAATTATTCTTTAACAGACATACACTTGATAAACAGAACATTACAAAACATGTAATGCCAGGCTCAAAATCTACTTTAAACGTTCTATGGCATATTTCGTGTAATATCCAAGCAAAGCTTAGATTTTTTTTAGACCAATACACTTTTTTATGGAAATAAGCCTGAACTAACTGTTACAACCATTGTGTCCTTTCTATGGAAATAATTCGCAGTGCTTTTTATGTAATGTGCATGAAATATACAGTTTTAGGACAAAGTCAGTACTTCACATTAAGGAGAGACATAGATAGGTACTGGTATCACTTAATGGGCAAATATAAGATGATTCAAGTTATTAATTACACATTTTAATAAGATACATTTAAGCTGTTTTGTTTTGCTGTCCTTTAATGACACAGGAGTGGCTTCATTCAGAGAGATGATTAGTTCATATTTCAACTCTAATCTTATTAGACAATTATCATTACTCTCATTATCATTATCATTACTATCAACTATCATTACAGTCCTAGTGTGTGTTCCCTATGGAGTTAGTAGACTCGTATGTTAACTGTGAGATTGCCACTACCAAATTTCCCGAAACGCCTCTCGCTTTTAGCGTCTGTCCTAAAACTAAATTTAGCAGTACTGTTTGTCTGTACGAGATGTCAAGTAACTCTGTAATAGCTACTTGACATCCACATTCAGAACTGCCTGTCCATGTGCCTCCGTTTTTGCAGGGCAGGGTCGGGTGAAAGATGGCGGCGGGGGCAGAGGTGGAGATGAATGGAGGCAGCGAGTATCCAGGGCTCTACAAAGTCATGATGGACAAACTAAACGAGCAGCGACAGCTGGATCAGTTTACAGATATCACTCTCATAGTGGATGGTATGTGGAGTTATATAGATTTATATGTTTTTTTTCCTAGAAATTATTTGTATGGTGAAACACTATTAGGCTGCAAAGTTAATTTGCATATCTGTTGCTTGTTGCAGGACACCACTTCAGAGCTCATAAGGCTGTGTTGGCAGCATGCAGTCAGTTTTTCCACAAGTTCTTTCAGGATTTCAACCAGGAGCCTCTGGTGGAGATCGAAGGTATTCAGTGTTTCTGTTAAATCCCAGTTGAAGAATGAGCAGCCATCACCTAGAAGCAAAGTCAACTCTGAAAGTGAAACCTTTGTGGGTGGATGTTGTTGTTACGGTTTCAGGTTTTGCTCTGGTAGATAAATGATGTGATAGCATTTTGTAAATGAGGTAAAAAAAAAAAAGGCATGTTGACTATGAAAACAATAGCTAGTATTTTTGCTCCTATTATAAACTTTTAGGTGGAGAAAAATATCTTTTTTTCATAGGATACAAAAATGAAGTTAGATGTTTTGTATTATATACTCACTGATCCTCTGACTTTTTATAGGAGTTAGCAACACCGCTTTTCGTCAGCTGATGGAGTTCACTTACACGGCCACATTAGCGATATCTGGGGAGGACGAGGCGCTCGATGTGTGGAAAGCTGCCGAATACCTTCAAATGCAGGAAGCCATCAAAGCACTCAAGAAGTAAGACATAAGCAGAATAACCAGTCGTCTTGTACTGATAAGGTCTCATGCTTCAGTGATGATCATTAAATAACAGTGTGATTTTTTTTTTTTTTTTTGAAGAATAAATTCCTCAATGACAACAAAGAGCATTGCTAAGAAGAGGACGATTGCAGAGACGTCTAATGTGATCACAGAAACCTTACCGACAGTGGAGGGAGAGCAGGTTGGTGTTTATGTGCAGTTCTGGTTAGAGGTGTGCATACAGTCATCAGTGTTCAAATGCTGGTGATTTTGTTAAACATCACCAGACAGATATCCTGATTGTAATGTAGTTAGTTCATCCTCTTTGTGCAAAACAACTAGACCACTAACAGCTAAATGAAGATACTCTGCTTTAGAGTTGGTTTTAATTTTTTCCCCTTTGATTTTCCAAACCTTTTTCTTGCTTTTGTGCCAAACAGCTCAATATCTGTCTGCTCTGGCCATAAGACACAATATTAGAAAAATGGCAAATCGCAATGTTATTGTTGAATATTGCAATATCAGATGTGATGAACCCAAATTCTCACACTTCTTGTTCTTTTAATTCACCTTGATAACTCAGTCATTCTCCTTGTGCTTTAGCATTTTGTCACTAACGTAGCCATTAAAGATAATGAGAGATCATCAGAGCTGGAAGACGTTGAATTTAGAGCAAGAATGATTGTCTTTTGCGGCATCTTCTCAGTCAGTGTTGTCTGAAAATGAGTTCTTTGTGGACAGTGACACTGGAGACAATTAGTGGCACCTGAGATTTTCTTTTGAACACCCTCACTATAATGTCCTTTTACACAATTTTTCAAAAGGACGATATTCTCAAACACACAAATATTGGTATTTGGTGTGGATAATTTAGGCTTACATAAGGCTTATGGAATGGCCTTGAAATAAACTCTAATGGAAATGTTTGCTCTCTGCAAATTAACCAACCAGTTTAAATGAATTCTGACATTTTTGAAGAAGAGTGGGCCAGTATCTAGCCAAAAATATACCAAAAACGTATTGTTGACGACAAAAACATTAACTCAAGTGGCATTTGATTCTTTACATACAACTATTATTCAGTTAAAAGTAAATCTATAGTTTTTTCAACTTTTTACAATGAGCTTTGGTCGGCAAAAATCACCAAAGTTGTTTCTTGTGACATGAGTTCACATTGGAAATACAAATACATTAATAAAAGCCATAAGCTCATGACATTTAAGCTGATTATCACCTTATTTAAAGGTATGAAGTAAACGCTTTGCTGTCCTCTAGGTGGAGATTGAAGTGGTGGAGACCGACCTGGAGGAGGTGGTGGATGGAAAGACTTCTCAAGCTGCATCAGATGACTCTGCTTTAGCTCTTCTAGCTGACATAACTAGCAAATACCAGCAGGGGGAGCCAACAATTCATGTGATCAAGAAGGATGAAGAGGTATACATTTTGAATATTATTCATTTCTTAAATATGTCTATACTTGTCCTTGGGAAAAGCATTCTCTACAAAAATCAGTGTTTGCTTTCCAGGAGGTCCTGTATCAGGAGGAAACCGTGACAGCCTCCAAAGTACTGGAGAACGTTGAAGTCGTAGAAGTCCAGATCTCCCAAGGAGACATTTTCCGATGCAGCAAGTGCGACCGTAGTTTTAAGCTGTACTACCACCTCAAGCAGCACCTGAAAACTCACCTGGGCTCTATGGAGAAGCCTCATGTGTGTAACCACTGTGGGAAAGCTTACACACGGGAAGGCGCCCTGAAGCAGCACATCAGCACCTTTCATTTTGACGCTGAGGAACTGTCTCGAGGGCAGAAAATTCAAAAGAAAGTGCATGTCTGTGAATACTGTAAGAAGCACTTTGACCACTTTGGCCACTTTAAGGAGCATTTACGGAAACACACTGGTGAGTTTTGAAATATGAATCCAAAACAGCTCAACTTAAGTTACTAATTTTGCCTGGACTCTATTCATAATGTCTTATTTATACAGCCTTTCTATAATTATATATATGCAGCATTAGCATTTTTGGGCTTTTCTATTTTCAGGTGAAAAGCCTTATGAGTGTCCAGATTGTCATGAGCGATTTGCAAGGAACAGCACATTGAAGTGCCATATGGCCGCCTGTCAGAACGGAGCAGGAGCCAAGAAAGGACGAAAGAAGCTTTATGAGTGCCAGGTACAGCTTGCCAATATTTTTTTTTTCTTTGTTAAAACAACATTTTAATATTTATTTATGTAGAAAAATAATGTTCATACATCTGCCACAGAAACCTCTGAATCTGTAAACCCTTGATCTGCTGTTGCAGATCTTTAGCTGGTTCAAATCTTTCTTTATTATTATTTATACATCTTAAAATGATTTTTTTCTAGCTTTGGCAGAAATCTTAATTTTTTTCAAGAAATGTTTTAATGGTAAAGAACAAAAAGAACAGTGATTTTTCTCTAAAACGGCTGAAAGCTACAGAGCCGTCTGTCTCAACACGCAACGTCGAGAGACAGTTAAACCCTTCATGTTTACGATCTGATATCTTACAATTAAACACAACTGAAAACTCCTTTCAAAGACACTTTGACTTGTCTTTTTATTGTTTTTATTTTCAATGAGATTAATTCAGGAAAATAAACAATAAAGGTACAATTTAGTTTTGTTGCATCCTTTAAATTCTTTGAAAGCTTTAAACAAATGAATTTATTAGTATCAGAGGCATCATCACAGGGCAGTCAGTGTTACACAGGATTTTATTATTATTTGACTAAATACAAAATGACTACAGCATTGATATTTCAAACTGCCTTCTGCATTTCAAAGTGGACAGCATTTCCTAATACAGCATGTATTAGGAAAAGCATTGCAGTTGAGTTTAGCTTCCTGGTTTCTCCTGACGTTTCACAGAAATCGAGGCCAGAAAAAACAGTGCTCCTGTAGAATATAGATTTTGTTTTACAACTTTTTTATAGCTTTGACTTAATTATTAACACTAATACTGAAAATTTCTCCTTTCCCTCTGTACAACTTCAGTAACCATGGGGCATTATCAAACACAAGATTTGCAAGTTCAGCACTCCTTAATTTATTAGTTAAATCTGTTGTGTATACAAATATCCACAAACGTTAAAAAACAGAACATCTTTATCTTTTTTTGCACCAGTATTATTGTATAATTAAGTAAGGCTACAAGTGTTCACTCACCTTAATATATTTAGATTTTAAATACAGGTAAACAAGTTGAATACTGTTCTTTATACTTTGCTTCTGCAGCAGAAATGCAGAACATGCCAGTATTAATTGGCTCAAATCTGTAATTTATCATTAACTCTTCAAACATTTTTCCCCCCCATCAGGTCTGCAGTAGCGTCTTTATAAGCTGGGACCAGTTCAAGGAGCATCTTATGTGCCACACGGGGGACAAACCGAACCATTGCACCTTGTGTGACCTGTGGTTCACCGACGCCAAAGAAGTTAAAACGCATCTCAAGGACATACATTCTATCGAGGACAGGTCTATGGAGCAGGTGGTCCTCACCGACTCGGCCGCGACCGCCGCTCTCACCATAGCAACACACAGCATAGGAGGCACTGAAACCGTCCTGCTGGACGATGGCATTCACGTCGAACATGTTACGGTGGAGCCTATGGATGTAATGCAAATGGAGGAGACTACAACGGTTGTAGTGGAAGATGGAGGAGTGGGGGGGATATGTGAGGAGGACCTGGAGAGACTGAAGCAGGCTGGCTTGCAGATCCAAGTGGTCCATGTGAACACAGCTGCAGTTGAAGAGCACCAGGTGGTCAACACTGAGGTAGAAGTAGAGATTGAGGATGAAATTGTGAACCTAGAGGAAGCTGAACAAGCAGTAGCTGTATGAGAATAAAACGAGGATTGTCTTAATGTACTTTAAAAAAAAAAAGGTATTTCCATATCAAGCAGAAGAAAGTTTTCTACTGCAGACGCCATATTTTTTTAGTGGAATCCTGCATGTGGGGTTATACCACATGTCTGTATAATCACATGTCACATTGAACGTCCATGTATGAACTTCTCTGAATCTTTTGAGAGATTTGCAATATCAAGATTTCTTACAAATGTTGTATTTATTTTAAATGTGTTTTCCACCTCATAACCTGATTCTTCAGGTCTCCAGCAATCCATTTTTCTCTGCTTATTTTTTGTCAATAAATTGCTGATGTCGAATCAGATCACTTGCCGTGTGCTTTGGGAAACTTGAGATGTTGGTGAAAATTTGTAAATTAGAAATTTGACTTTCAGCCAGTGGGTTTTTTTTCTCCCTTTTTTAATGCTTCCATAGTGAAAAAAAAAATCAGACATTTTTGTACTTTAGGACTTGACATTAACAAACTACAAAGTATTCTATTTTTATACAGAGGGTGAAATCCAATGATTTCAGCTTGAAATAATTCACAAAAAAGGATGATTGAAACTGAATAAGCTTTAGGAACAGTCACAATAAAAGTCTTATTTCCACAGTAGAAAAATAGCCACTCACTTTGGATTTTTTTTTTACTAGTGTTTGGCAGCACCTCTGTCATGTTGTATTTATGTTTACTAGCAGGCATGGAAAGTCCATACATATTCTGATGAATCTAGCTTCCATTTATTGAATCTGGAATCTCATTTCTCTGCTCATGAATTGTGTCACCCAACAATAGCTGTGGGTCAAAACATGGGCAAAGACATCAAGAGCTTTTCCTTTTTTCCTTTTTTTACTTCACTGCAACAGTGTGGACCAGCTCATTAACCAATGATATATGTTAATATTAATATATATCAATGTCATTAACAACAACACCTTTTACCAGGTTAAATCTGATCTGAATACTGTAAAGTAAAAACAAATAAACACTTTTAAGTGGTTGGGGCACTAATAAAAGAGCAAGTAGAGGTAAAAAAAACAAACATATCCAACAGTTTCAAATTTGCTTAAAGGGTTTTAGTGAAAAGAAAAATTTGTCTCTAAAAATATTATAAATGTCATGCAGGGTTGCCAACAAATTTAACAAGTATTTTAAGACACATTTAAAGTAACAAAGAGCTCTTTAAGCTGCTGGTCCCTTGACCCCACGCTGACCCCATGCTGTGGTCTCCTTACAGTCACCATGGGATCACGCTGCGTGACACATGCAGCTTCAATTACCTGCCGAGTCCCGCCACCTGCTATTCGTATTAGACGGCTCTCCTGCTCTTAGAAGAAAATTGGTTCTAATTCCTCCGTCTCATTGGACACGGTGTAGCGCTGTTGCCGTCGCTGATTGGTCCACCCGCCCGTCCTTTAAGTGGATTTCCTTGACAACAGACAGAGCTGGGCAGCAGTTGCTGCAGAAAGCCTGAGCGCCAATGTCACCGGGCAGTGGGGATAGGATGGATTTGGCACCAAGGTTGGTAAACATGGCTGTCACGGATTAACGGAGATACTGTACACATCCAAGTAAGATCAATTTCCATGTGTAGGCTCAGATAAATATATTTTTTGTACTATGGGGTTATGATAGAAAGCGTTATGGCTCACAGAAAACGGCCTACTATGGTGGTGGGGGGGATTTTTGGCTAACTGTTGACTATGATTGAACAGAGATGGGTGTATTATTTATTTAACAGACACACTTTAAGATATATTTATTCGAACGATGCCTTCCATGGGAATATTATTGTTACTGGAAAAATATACGCGTTTAATGTAAACAGGAACCATTCATGGTGAGATGTGCCGCTTTATTGTTTTCTTCTATGGTTTAATAAAACACCTCGAGGTACCTTAACTTGCTGTATAACTCAGTATGATTAAACTGGTGCAAAGGAACAAAACAAGGAGAAAATGTTGTATTTTCTCCGGAAGTAAATAGCCGGGAGATGTGACGAATCAAGAAGGATATTTCAGTCATTCATCTACATTGTAAGCTGTTGAATAATTTTCCATATTCTTAAAACAAAAATGACCCCTTTTGTGGTTCTTTTTATGTCCACCTGCAGGAAATCTTTTCCTAATTTTATTCTTTTGATGATCAATTAATCGGAGCACATAAAACAGTTTTGCTTCATGTGATTTTTCTTTGATGCAAACCTCTTTGATGTGTTGATTGGGAATGACATGCAAAACTCAGACAGCTCTTTAAACCTGGAAGAAATTAATTTGATTTTGATGTGAACCAGCAGATGCAAGCTTGGCAGTGGCTGCTCTGCAGCATCATTTTGTTTTTGTGCTTCCTGTTTATAGTGTCATGGTAACTTCATTAAGGCCTCAGAGACATATATGTCCCTCCATGGTGCCCATTCATCCTGTTTGTGTTTTGTATAACCAAACATTATTGGTATTAGGGCCAGAGTCAGAGATTCAAAGTTCCCCATGTTGTACATATCAAGGTCAAGGTTCACTTCTTGATTAAGTTTCAAAATATATGCTGGCCAATTTTTACAGGCCAGTCTGAAACTTAAACAAAATCACATCTTTTACAAACTGGTGATAGCACCAGAATAGCTACAGACATTTGCTGTAAACAGTATTATTATGGAAATTAGCCATTTTTCAGTGTCGGTAAGATGTTTAAAAAATAATTCAAAAGGAAGTAGAGAGATGTGAGAAGCTAAAGATAATCTGACCACATTCATGCAGGTCTCTTAAAGTATTGATGCTGATGCATCTTTGCTTCAAACTTACTTATTTGCCTTTAAAGGAAGGGGAGGGATTTAGAGATCATATTCTTCTTCTTTTGTTTCATTTTCATTTTGTAACATTTTTTGCCAAGACATTCCAGGGAGGCCAGTTCCTCTGTTCCCAGGATATTTAATGTCTTTATAGTTACACTTTTTCACTATTGAGATTTCTATTATTTTCAAGTGTGCATCTTAACCAACACACTGGAGAGGACTTGGTGTAGAGAGTCATTTCTGCACTAACTGGTGCAGTTGTATGATGAAGGTCTTATTTTGGGTAAAAATAAAAATTGGGATGCAAACACAGCCAGACAAATGTTTTTAAAATGTTTACCTACTGATGTTTATCACTAGCTTAAAAGGCTAGTGATAAACCACTCCTCTCTGCCTCCTCTTTGCACTGTTAAACACACGACATGAGTTTTGTCGGTGACGGGAAGCAATAATTAATCCACAACTGCCGTGGATGAGCTGCTTACGTTCTCCTTTGCTGGAAGCCATAAAGCTGATAGCAGCAGAACAATCAACAGGAGAGTGAGCAGCACAGCCTGATGTTTGCCTTAAGTGATCCTTGCAGCAATAATTGTGCAGTGAGTAAGGAAGACCTCATACTTGGCAAAGCAGGTTGTGTTTAACAGTCGTTTGCAGACTCGTGCACTAGTTTCTGACATCATATTCATGTACAGCATTTTTAGGCCATTATATTTACAAATGGCAGTGATGGACACTGCAAGATTCTGCAGAACCATTAGATGCGCTTCCTACCAATCTTTGGAGCAAGTCATAGTTTTGTGTCTATATTATTAAAATTCAGTGACAGGGTTTTAAAATACATGCCGTTAGTCTTTTACGTTATTTAAATAATGCTGTAAAATGAGTCTTTTTTCCCACTCTTAAATTGTTTTTTTAAGGTGCTTTGGAGGTCAGTTATTAGATATGCATGTTGCAGTGGTGGGAAGGTGTCTGAATGCTGTAAGACTTAAAGCTTAATAAAATAGAAGAATCTTCAGTTGTACCATCAGGATAGTTAAATCTGTCATGAGAGAAACATTGTTTGTTATTGAAACTAGATCTGTTTCTGTCATACAAAGTTTTAAGACTTGTTTGTGAGGAATTTGTTAGGCAGTTTTGATTAAACTTATTATTGTAGAGAATGACAAATGGGTGAATTTTAAGTGGCATTGTGCTCATCAAAAGATTGCACACATGTGTTTTGTCATATTAGAGGTACAAACTTCTAAGGTTGGTGAATACCGATTTGAATTTATTTGAGAGACCAATTCGTAATAGTGCTCCGTGGTGAAAGTGATGCATGGTTTTGACTTCTTTAGTGCACAGATTGTCTGTATATAGATCTCTTTGCTCTGTTTCAGCACTGTTCAGTTGAACATCTGGAAATGGTTGGAGAGTGGAACAACCGTAAACCAACCAGGACATGGTAATTGATGTAAAGTTATTGAAATATCATGTTATTGTATTGGTATATTTTAAACTGCCATGAAATTATATTGAGCAATCGATTAATTGAAACTAAATTTAGCTTGCTCTATGTTAGTTTTGTACGTTAATAACATAAGTTTAATTTAGGTAACTGATAGGTGCAGTGTCTTGTCTGAGCAAACATTGCATATTATCTAATATAAAATGTGTTTTACATAAGCCTACTTCATTTTCATCTCTAATGTGTTTTTTTTCTGTTCTTCCTCCTGGGGCTTCGTTAGAGCTTTGTTTTCTGAACAGCATATAATTATCACCTTCTTCCACACTTATTCAACCACACCAACACACTGATGCAAATAAAGAAGCTGACAGTGAGCACTCTGCAATTGAAATGATTTTGCTTAGTCACACCGGTAGTTTTGAAAGTTTTCTTCCTATTACAAATCTTGATTTGCTTAACCCAGCTGCCATAGCAACCTGAATCTATCAGTGAGCTCCTAATTATGAATTACAATATGCATTATTGTACATTCGAGTGAAGAAATGTACGATAAGAAATGCGTGTTGGCCTTCTTGTGCAAAAAAAGTATTTTTTGGTGTTTGCGATTTATTAATGATTTATTAATGTTTCAAACAAAACCACCGATGGTAATGTTGCTGCTACATTATCAAGCTGAGACAATTTTGGGGGCAAAAGTCAATGCAGTTTATAAAATATGTACTAACCTATAAATAAACCTCTAAATAATGCTGTAAAGTACAGGTTTCAAATTTGAAACCTCCTAAAGAAACGTATCAGCTGAATAGGCTTAAAAACCAATTCAGATTTGTGCAATCTGTTGTCTTTGTTCTTCTTTTCATAGGTTGTCCTGGCTGTCACCCTGTGGCTGCACCCTGACACGATCACCTGTTCATCCTCACTCTTTCAACCTCTCGCGTCCTTCTCCTCTTCCCTCCTCCTCACCTCATGGCCTATTAATATTCAGACACAAAAGGCTCCATTAACGGCAGCAGGGCGCATGAATCTGATCATACCTGCTTTGGTGAACCTTCGGACACAGCTATAAGCGAGGGAAAGTGGAAGATTGACAGAGGAAATCCCCCAAAAGCAACAGCATAACAGCTTCAAGCATCCAGGGACAATTTGGTCATATTGTTCTTTTGTGGCTAGCTTCGGCTGCAGCGTATTTGGGACATTTTGGATAAAACATGGGCTCTTAGATCCAAAAATGTGTTGAGGTGTTGAGCTGATATAGAGAAAGAAACTGTGAATATTTCTTCTTTAATAGAAGTGCCTATACAACACTAATGCAGTGACAAAACTGAAAGGATTTATCTTGAAAATGAATCACACACTAGAAGGTAAGTTTATTTTTTTCTGTGTTTGTTGCATAGTTGAAGTTAGTAAGTTTATTTTGATCAGATAATAGCCATGTAATGGGTACCTGCTTATATTTTCCTTGTTACATTCAAATGTTGTTCTGGGTAGCTTTGTATTATTTTACAGCCAAATAATGAATATAATAAGTTAAAACCATGTATTATTATTATGTGCTTATGCATAATGTAGATTCATTACTCACTGACTTACTACCCAAAATGTAATTTTTTAGAATTTTTTTTTTTTTTTTTACAGAATATCAGTAAAATAATTTCTGACCCAGAGGTGCAGTGCAGCGTCTGCACTTACTTCTTGATTAGGATCCTATTTGATGAATTGCTACATTAGGGCAGCTTGGCATGAAGGTGATCAGACTGTGACTCTTAAGTGTTGGTACTATCATTTTCCTCATGACAGTACTCAGTGGATTATACATACAGTTTTTGTCAGAACAATGTGCTGGTCAATTAGGTATAACCTTTTATTGGTACTTTTGGCAGTGTGGATAGATGCCAAATTATACAAGAAAATTAAATCAATGTTTCCATAAAGCTTGTCAGCACGGGTAGCATGAAGTGCCCTATGATTTCCGGCTGCTTTGACTTTTTACTTGCTAAAGTACAATCAACACTATCAACGTTAGAAGACATGAATTCCCAAATCATTACAGAATTTTGTGGAAACTTTACACTGTACCTTATTCAGATTGGATTATGTTCTTCTCCGCTCTTCCCCTAATCCCTGATCTTGATTTCCAAATGAAACATAAAATTTACTTTTTCTTTTCATTTTTTTTTCTTTTTACTTTAGTAAGTATGAATAAGTAAAACGATTCACTCTGCTTTAGGAGTGACTTAACAGAAGGAATGTCACAGTTGCATCTCATATCCTGAGGTGGGTATTGGAAGTGTCGACTCCAGCCACAATCTAAACCTTGTTCACCTGCAAACACTTTTTCTACCACAATTTTCCCTTCTATTTAACTTTCAATTAATATGCTTGGATTCTTCTCTCTGGCAAAAGTCACCTTAAGGAGCAATGTGTTTTTGTGGCTTAGCTTCCTTTTTGGGGGATTCCAATTACATCTGTCTAGTTTTTAATCTTTCCTGTGATTGCTTTGCCTCGAACGTAACATTTCTGTATTATGATTTTTGCTAGTCTTTTATTTTTTATTCTTTTGCTCCGTGTGCATTGAATCTGCATGGTTTTCACTTTATTCACTGAAATGTTAGAATTACTTTTTAATTTTATTTTAATCCATTAAAATTTACCTGTATAGTGGTAATAGTCAGATGTCTTCAATTCAACTTAAAGGATATTTTCAGGAGCTCAAAGTTTAAGAAAGTAAGAAATGAAAAAAGAAGTAAAGTAGAAAATGACTTCTTCCGTTCTGCATCCTGTTCTGCATTACTCCTAGCTATGGCCTAAGCCCACTCCTTCCGGAGTGTCCCTCGCAGGATGACTGCTGTCTGCCCGTCCGAGAGCAGTCCAGATGGAGCTGAAGCTGGGACTGGGACAGCAGGCACCACTGGGACCAGCTCGGTCTCAGGGGCAGGTTCCAGGGAGTCTAACGGAGACTCTGTTGGAGGGTCCACTGTAGGGACAGCTGTGGTTTCTGGCGGACAAAGGTATAGCCGCTGGAGCCGGCAGGATAGCTCCGACATCAACACAGATGATGAGGGAGCCACAGTCCGTCGCCTAACTCCTCTGGAAAGGCTGAACCTGGATATGTGTCAGGATGAAAGGTAAGAATTCAGAGAAAAGGTCTTATTTTTTTACAGTCTGACATTTCTTTGGATTCAAATGACCTTTTCCATTTTTGATTGACTTGCCTTAGACTGCAATCGTTTCTTGTGTGAGTTTGTTAAATTATGGAGAAAAAAACCCATTTCGTGTTGCATAATCTCGTCACAGGGTGGTCCGTGAGCTGACAGTGGGCAGAAGAATTGCCTTCTACAAGATCCGTGGCGAAATCGGGTGTGGAAATTTCTCCCATGTCAAACTAGGAATTCATGCTCTTACAAAAGGTAATTAGTGCAAATAATGTCATGTCCATACGACAACACCTAAGACAAACAAAGCCCCATGTATCAAAAACTTCTGTTCTTTCAGGAGTGAGTCGTTGTGATCAATGAGCAAGAGGTTTCTGTTTCATAATAATTTATAAAGCAGCTCTTTTCCTGGTGAGGAGGCTGATTCATCCACAGAGTGACTATCTGCAGCACTTGACCCAAGGGATTGATTAGAGATCTCCAGTTTCCTTAGCGACAGCTAAAATTGCTGCATGCCTCATCAAATGCTACAGATGGGGCCACGAATGAGTGTGTAGTTCTGTCAGATTGTGGGTGCTGTAGTATATTTTGGGACTTCATGCCTCTTTGTGCAGCTATGAGTGTATTTTTGCACCTAAACTTAATTTCTGATTCTAAAACAATATGAGCTGAATTGCATTTCTAATGCTCCTATTGACAGCTATATCGCATCTGAAACTGAGCCTAAGAGGCGCCTTAATAATTCATGCTGGAGCACAAAGAGATATCTCAACACCATTTTGCTGCTTGAGAACTTTTTGTATTCGGTTACTTGAGTTGTTTTAAGGATCTCTATTAATGATTTAAAGGCACATAGCCAACAGCTGGGCTATTTAAATGACATAGATCTTTAATCTTACTTTTTAGGATTGTAAATGTATTATTCGTACACCTCAAGTTGCTGCTGTTTCAAAAATAAGTTCCCATGATGTATAAAACTAAATTTCATTTTAAGATGAAATGAGAATGTATAAAATTAACGGCAGCTAAAACTCTTAATATGTGTAGATTGCGACTGTCTGTTGTTTTTTATATCAATTTCATCTTTATACACGTTGTTAATTTAAAAAAAATAGAGGATTTCTTTCTGTCACGTGATTAAACTCTGGTTGATTATTAATTCTCTCTTTGGCATAACCAGATAAAGTGGCCATTAAGATCTTAGACAAAACCAAGTTGGATCAGAAGACTCAGAGGTTGCTTTCAAGAGAGATCTCCAGCATGGAAAAACTACACCACCCTAATATCATACGCCTATATGAGGTTTGTCTTTAAATTCCTTTTCCTTTTTAAAACCGGCCTTCTCCATTCTGATCATTATGCCTCTATCTTTGTCTTTTTCAGGTGGTGGAGACGTTGTCACGGCTACACTTAGTGATGGAGTATGCAGGTGGAGGGGAGCTCTACACTAAGATTACTACTGAAGGAAAACTTTCTGACACTGACAGCAAGATTGTCTTTGCTCAGATCCTCTCGGCTGTTAAACACATGGTGAGTATTTACACACGTGCTGTATGTTAATGGAATACATTTGAGTAGAATTACAATAAATTGTAGTGTGAATACATTCTGTAACTTGGAGTCCCAATGGCCATGCAACAAAAATATGTGTCTCTCTCAGAATTAACAGTACCCTGAGTATGAGATTAAATAAAATATAAGCATAAAATAAACTTTCCTTTCTGGAAGTTTGTCCCACTTGAATTTATTTTCAAACCTCTCCTTGATATTTCAAATATATTCAAGTTTACCTAAAATTGGTCATAACCCTGGCAGATTAGCTTTTTTTTCATAAATGGTACACCTTTTTTCATAGTATGCTTGGGGAGGGAGATTCCTGTGACAAACGTTTTGGTTGGATAGAAATACATATATATTGAAATATCCCAGGGATATGAATACGTTTAATTTTTCTGATCTCAGTCATTTTTTTTCACACCCTGGAATGTTGTTCATATTACCTGGCATCGCCTTTTTTCAATCTCTACTCAAAGATCAAATCTACATGTCAGTTTTTTAATGAAATTTATAAACTGATATCAGAATAAAAGATCTTTTGTAGATCCAGTTTAATTTAACTTGAGTTGGCGTCACATGACATTATTTGTTTCTTATCTTGTTTAGGTAGATGGTACGTTTATGACTGTTATTTCTATTTTTCTCCCATAGCATGAAAATAACATCATCCATCGTGACCTAAAGGCAGAAAATGTCTTCTACACGAGCAGCTCTTGTGTCAAAGTCGGGGACTTTGGATTTAGCACACTGAGCCGCCGCGATGAAACGCTCAACACTTTCTGCGGCTCCCCACCTTATGCGGCTCCAGAACTCTTCCGGGATGAGCATTATGTGGGAGCTTACGTAGATATTTGGGCTTTGGGGGTCATGCTGTTTTTTATGGTGACCGGCACCATGCCGTTCAGGGCAGACACCGTGGCCAAACTGAAGAGATGCATCATGGAGGGCGCCTACGTGCTTCCCCCATGGGTCCCCGAGGCATGCCAGAGGCTCATCGGGGGGATCCTCCAGCCAGTCCCATCGGACCGCTACACAGTGGAGCAAATGATGGGCTGTGAGTGGCTGCTCCCTGTGGAATTCCCATGTGCCATGGAGCCTTGCAAGCTAGATCCATCTCACCTCGCTGAGAGCAAACCAGTTGAACTGCTGGAGGAAGAGCTGGAGGTAAAGGCGGCATTAGAGACTCTAGGGATCACTTCAGAGCACATATTCAACAACCAGGGAAAAGACTGCAGAAGCTCCATCACTGGGGTCTATCGGATCTTGCTACACCGGGCTCAGAAGAAACGGGTGGTTGAGAGGACGCCTGCGGTCACACAGAAAGTCGGGCCAACCACAACAAATAAAAAGGAGCGACTAAAAGTGTATCGCAGTTTGCGGCACACATCTAAACTGTGTGTGGTTCTGTGACAAAAATTGTTAAGCTTTACTGTGGAAATTCAATGATTATGCAGCCTAGGGTGAAATTGCACAGACTGCATTAGCAAAGCTTTTCAGTCTAGTAGTTTATGTCAAAGTAATACTAAGACCTCACTGAGCTGCTGAAACTTGATATTTCTTACTTAGTATGTTTTCTTTTTCTTCTGAATCTAGTCTCTGTGAGAAGGCTGCAGAAAGTTTTTGTTTTTGAAATTTTTATCAGATTCAACAAGGTATGGGATGTAAATAATTAAAAGTCAACATATAATTGTTAGACTGCTAATAATTTTATTTGGGTCATAGAGCTGTTAGTTATTAGCTCATTGTTGGAATTATTGCCAGGTTCAAAGGCACCAATTTAACAGAAACACCCTAAAAAAAGCTCGATATCAGTAATATGAAAACAAAAATATACATTCAGTGCAGTAAACGTGGTATATTTGATGTTTAAGTGCAATTTTCTGAAATGCCTTATTTTTCATTGTTTTGAAATCAAATTGTTTCAGTAATGATGCAGGTGAAAGGGCCACGTATGATGTATCTCTATGAGATGTTCCAAATATTTACCTCATTAACCTCAATTTGTTGACTAACTTTTTGACTAAAAACAAGGTGAGTACCGGTACACTATGATAAGATTTCATTACAGATAAATCAACTAACAGAAGATTAACTAACGTGGTAAAACATTACTTTCAAGTTCAAGGTCTGAGGCTGAATATCAGATTCACTACATCATGCAATGCCTTGTCAATGCTAATGTGCTGATTAAAATAAATGTCAAATGAAAACTTTTCTGCTTCTGTTCTTTGAAGAATAAACACTAACAGCAGAAAAGCTCATCTCTTTATATCTGATTGATTTTCATGTAGAAAACTTTGATTAGGCAAATTATCACCCCATGAGTAATTTATGTATATTGTTTTTTTTATCGACAAATAGTTTCGTTTTATAGGTAACTTTGGTTTATAATTACTCTAATATGTAATGTTAGAATATATTCTAAACATATACTTATAAAAACAAAATTATGTGTACATGTGTAACGAAAAAACGTAGCGCAAGAACATAATTTTTTTTAAATAATTGTACAGTAAACAGTCTTTGTATCACCTCTAGTACCTTATTGTTATGACTACATTACTACAAAGAGATTTTTCACAAGACCATTGATATAATTCTGAGAATTGTTATTCAGTATAATATTGCTTTAAATTAAAAAGCGAAACATAATTGTAAGCTTTATTGCTAAAATCTGAATGTTTTGCTTTATAAACTGTACGGGCAGTTTTTTTATGTGGCGAAATATAGTTTATCAATGAGTGTAGCTTATAGGGAAAAAAACCACAAACATCTAGTCTTTGAACTTGACCAAGCTTAATGGAGTTTGAGAAGTTTTATTACTTCTTAATGGTAAATGGACTGTAAATCCATAACAATAGCAATAAAAAGTCCATTCACTTGCATTTTAAATGACTGTTTTTTATTAAACTGATTTATATATTTTGTAATTTTACACAGTAGAATATAGATTTACCATATTAGATCCGGCAACAAAAGATAACATTTTACTACATATTTTTATTTAATAATAAATTGTCACTTTACCAAATATATGATATAATTTATTTGTAGACCTACTTTTATGTGATATGTTTTATGATTTTGTTCGTGTAGTAAGGTCCCATATTCACAAAACATCAAAAATAGGTCAGTAGTACAAACTAGCTTATTAAGCATTTGACTACATTTCCCATAAACGCCCAAAAACCGTACGTACCAAACTCGTTTCCGCCTTTGCGTGATGACGCGTTTTCTGCCTCGTTGGAAGGTGTTTTCAGGAGGAAGCTCCGGCTGTACACGGCAGCGGAAGAAGAATAAGCTGAGAAACCAAAACGCGTCCGTACGAGCTTGTTTGAGTTGATATCATCTTCTGCTACCAAACGGTAAGAAAATGTGCTTATTTTGCCACCAATACTAGGACGTTTTGTAATGTTTTTTATGTCTAAAAAGGAGCCACGCCTTTAACATAATGCTTAAAACAGCTAAGAGAAGAAGTCAGTGTTACTCTGAAGATATTCCTTACTTTTTGCAGGAATTAATAACGCAGCGTCATTTTCCGGGTATTTTTTAATAAACATTATGCTGTATCTCCCTCGTTTTCCGTTTTAATCTTAGTTTAACAGCATGACATATATTGCAACGCATTGGTGCGGTTTAAAAGCGAAGCAAAAACACGCTTAATCACGCCGAAAATCAGTTTTTTTGTTTTAACCTTTTGACCACCTTCCTTTTATCAATCCATTTGTTATGGGTGTTATTTGTTTTGACACATCAGATCCCGTGAAAAGGGTAAAGGGGGCGGGGCTCATTATCGGATGAGGTCATGCTGAGACGTTTAAGATGATGCAACATTACACGGTTTACAGACTTACTGTACCACGTTGTAACTGCTTCAGAAGAGGAAATCCATTTACTCCTAACTAACTTAATTAAAATTGTTGCTATTGATCTGAGAAAATAGGCTTCAAGGCATTTACTGTCCCTTGCTGAGAGCATCCAGAGAACCGAGCCCCTTTGTTCTGACGCATTGTTGTAACCGCGGGGCTGTTGTGATAACAAAACATCACCAGACTTTATCATCTGAAGTGCATTCAATTTTAAATCACCAGATGCATACGCGTTTATGCAGCACAAAAAAATATAATGCAAATTATATTTGAAAAGCGTGAATGGTCACGTGGCTGCCGCTGCGCAGCAATAGTAAAATGCTGTGATTTGTTTTGATCTGGCTGGACTTAACTACTCGTTATCTAGCTCGATCATGGAAGTGGGGTGCTAAAATAGCACATTATTTTTTTAATGAAAACATTAAATTAGCATAAATAATATTTTTTACAGGCACTTTGACTCCAGCTCAACCAGCTGACTTTCTGGCTTTCTGTGATATGTACAGTGGTTTTCAGCAATATTCATACCCCTTCAGTATCTTAATGTTTTTTTTTCCTACTAACACCACAGACTTTGATGGAAGTTGTGGAGATTACATGTGAAAAAAAACAACAACACAAAGAATTGCAAAACTAGGTGGAACAACAATGAAATAAGGTTTTCAAATGATGAACCCATCTCTGTTGTGTTTGTATTTATCCCTCCTCTCCCCACATCTTGTTGCAAATCCACCGGTTGCCTCTGTATCAGCTTTGTACGTTTGTCGGACTGAACGTTTTTAGTTCTTTATGCAAAAGGAATTAAACTCATGATTTGATGAGATTTGCTGCAGCAGTTATCAAGTCGTGCCTCAAATTCTGAATGTAATTTTTGAGTAGGTCTGGATGTGTGTTTGCATTGTTGATTCCCAGTCCAGTCATGTCTACACAGCATGATGCTGCCACCTCCATATTTCATTGTGTTATCTGCCTCACATATGTTATGTTGGATGTAAACCAAAAATGTTTTGCAATGTTGCCTTTGTTGAATTAGTTGCTTCTTTGATCAATGTCGGACCTGTTAGTTTAGTTGAGTAGCGATATAGTAGTATTTTTTTGTTTGATTTAGTCCATGTGTCTTTGTTTTGGATTATTACAGCATAAAATCCAAATAAAAATAAAATGTGTGGCAACAATGTGAAACCATTCAGATGCGATAAAGACTTGATAATGCAATAAAAACTTTTTATGAAAGCAGATGTTGCTGGAAATTGAATGCAGCCCTCATTAATACACCAACCAGCCATCAGCCAAACTCTCATATTATTTGATTTTCTGTGACACGATGATTAAAAAAATGCTTGCTGATGCTCTGTCACAGATGTCAGCCACTGAGGACCTTCCAGACATGGATGGGGCTGATCTCATCGGGCTGCTGTTCCAAGACGGCAACAATGGCTGCACTGAGCCCTTCTTCCAGGATGAAGATGGGCTTATTGAATCCTGGCTGTCTGAGCAAGAAGTAAGGCTTCAAGCGCTACAACCAGCCATCCAAGGCATCACTTTTATCTTCAATTATAACCAGTGGAATCTACTTTTGTCTGCAGATGTTGACAGGTATGGATACTGAAGATTTCCTGTCCAGCTTGTTAGATGGAGATGACAACGTGGAGGCCTTCTGTCCGTCTCATTCCCCGCTGGGGAGCGACAGCGGCATTTCTGACGACAGCAGCTCGGGCGCTGGAAACAATAACGCCCTGGGAAGTCCACACGGCAGTGAAAGCGACATAGTGCCCAGTCCCAGCTATTCTCACCCCAGCCCCGTGCACTCTGACCCCACCCTTACCTCAGAAGAGCTGCAAGCGGAGAGCCCTGAGGCCTTGTCGGTCCATGCGGATCACAGCTACTCTCTGCTGCAGAGCGGAGTCAGAGATATGGACGTGCTGGAGAGTGTCAGGGCAGAGAAGCCAGATACAGATGTCTTCATTGATCTGGGTGGGTGTTGTGGAGGTTTGAAATAATAATGATAATAATAATTAAAAAAAAACCAACTACAAGAACTTATGTAAACATACAGATTAAATTGATTCAAAACGACTGTCTTGTAACAGACGACTTGGTGAGTGACGCCATGGAGGAGGACTTCACCACGGAGCTGCCTTGTACCTTGGCCATTGAGAACTCTGCACATGATTTGGCTCAGCTAACCAAAGTAGACCAGGTTAGTTTTACATGTTTACAGATATTTAGCATAACAATAAAATAATACAGTTAAAATAACTGTGATTAAAAACGCTTTGTTTGTTAGAAAGGCACCCATTCGTGATATTTAAGTATTTACGTTTGTTTAAATGGACAATGTTTCGGTGCTTTGATTTTTCTCTGTCTAGTTCCAGTTCAAAGAGATTGTTCTCACTGAGGAGGAGAAGCGGCTTTTGGCAAAAGAAGGAGCCACCATCCCCGAGCACATGCCTCTCACTAAGGTCATTGTGAGCTTCTATCTGTGTATAATTGTCCCCTCGCAGAACATTGAATATTTCTGACCACATGTGGATTTCATTTCATATCTCTTTCAATTCTAGATGTTTGTTTGACGTACCTTCTCAGAAGTGATACCTTTTTTTTAATTTATTTATTTTGCAAAACCATTAAAATCTTCTTTTTGTTTTTTTTCCTGTGGTGCAGCAGTTTAAGGCACATTGCTGCTGTCATGTCAACGTTGCGCTGAAAGCCTCCTTTACTTTGGTTGACAGGCAGAGGAGAGGACTTTGAAGAGGATCAGGAGGAAGATCCGCAACAAGCAGTCTGCTCAGGAGAGCCGCAAGAAGAAGAAGGTCTATGTTGATGGATTGGAAAACAGGTGAGCTACAAAGATAATTTAACAAATTTGGGAGGGAAATTGGGATTATAGGTGCTATAAGGCTCAAATTGTATCTGCACAGTGTCTGTACAAACGTAATGGGACTAATTACTGAATGGCTTTCTTCCACAGGGTTGCTGTCTGCACTGCACACAACATGGAACTTCAGAAGAAAGTCCAGCTGCTCCAGAAACAGAACATGTAAGAAGTCTTGGACGTTCCCCCTTTGCTCAACAAGCATCATTACTCTAAAATGTGTCCTTTTTTGTTTTTTTATAGCTCTCTGATTGAGCAACTGAGGAAACTCCAGTCTATAGTGAAGATTTCTACTTTGAAGGCCAGCACAACCAGCACTTGTGTTATGGTAAATTTGTGTTCATCTTTGTTATTACGCTTTAACATTTTGCTGTTTGTTTTTTTTTTCACACTTTGTTTGTCTTTGCCTCCTTCAGGTGTTCCTGCTCTCATTCTGTCTCATCATCTTTCCGTCCGTTAATCCATTTGGTGGAAGCTCTCAACAGAAGGAGTCCTACACACCTTCATCCGGTGAGTTGCACTATGGCTCCTTTTGTGTTGAGCCTAAAGCAAATGTTTTTTCTGTCGCATTGCCAAAAAAAAAAGCTATTTTTTTCACTATCGTGGCTCGTTTTTGAAGAAAATATCGTTTGCTCATTATCGCAGTCATTTCCCGGACCTTGCGCTCGGTGCCATCAGAAAACGCAGATCCTACGTTTTACCTGGAGACTGAGGATGATCCACTCGTCTTGGTGTCAGAAGTAGTGGAGAACACCAAGGCCATCTTCTCAGGCGGTCAGAAGAACCACACCCCCGACTACGAGAGGGTGGAGCAGACTGACTCTGAGACCGGCGTCAACAGCAACTCCTCAGCAGACTTCCCAAGTCCGGCTCAGGCGGCAGAGACGACGCCGGGGTCGCCCGGCGCCGTGGGTCCTGTAAAGGAAGGGCCCGTCGATCCCGTGGTGGCGGCTGCTGTGGCCTACGACGTGCCGGGATCTAAAGAGAACTGGATCGACCGGAGCCCCCCGTCTGTCATTTTACAGCAGCACCGCTCTGATGAGATGTAGGTGCATTTTTAAATCGTTGAACCAACCAACATTTTTATTAACTGTTAAATGAGGGAAGATTAAGCTTAAAATAAGGATGAAGGTAAAAAATTCTACCATCTGTCCAGACAGGGTAGTACCTGTTTTTCACTGCTTTTCTCATTTATTGCAGTTTTTTTTTGCACTTTTTCATTGAAGAACTGAAGAAACTTTCACAGTATAAGCTACTGAATGTTTCTATATTTAAAAAAGGGGTCAGCGTTGCCATTATATAAATTTCTGATCTACTGCAGGCCACATGCTACTGAATTAGCCCCAAGGGGGTTTTAACTTGTTTTACAATGTGATGACCAAAAGTAATGGATCTAAATTTGCAAACTGGGGAACAATGATACTTTTTTTTATATACATATACAAGATTTAGCGGAGAGACATTTTACTTTCGCCTTCAGCAAGTATTGACATGCTCCTTCAAAACCATGAATAAAAGTCCAGCCCTCCATCATAGATTGTATTGTAGAAGAAAAGCTGCTTGACTCATAAAGCTTGAACAAAGTGGTTGTTTGACCACTGTATCTATTGCTTAAGCCATTGCAGGACATTTGGCCATTTAGAAGACTAGTAAAGTGTGCTAGCATTTCCCTTGTACCAAGGGTGACCATGTGCTTTATAATTTTAAAATGCTCTTGATATTTTTTTTTTGTACAGTTAAGTGAAAGGAAATATAGAAAAAATGCCCAGGAGCTCCTTCGTTTATAATCGTTAGTGATGCCCAGTCTGCTGTAAAATGTTTTACCAGCTCATCAAATTGTCTTTCTTTGTAAAAGTCTAAAATACCTTTTCACTCATGTGTATTAAGAAGGGGATTAATACATATTTGCTCAGTGAACTATTTGCAGTAAAGTATACTCAAAAATGTAATGATCTGTTTTGTCAGTGAAACATTGTATTTTAAATTTTTTGTGTATATATATATTTTTTGTTACTGTCGGTGACAAATGGAATCTAAATTGTACTGGAACGACTTTGGTATAATTCACGTGAAATGAGATTTTCAACATTTGTCATGTCAAAGCAAATGCACTGACGTTTGACAGTCCGAGAATGAAATGTAAATATATGATATATGATTGTTACTTTTTTCTGTACATACAAACTAAATGTCTGAATATCTATTATAATAAACTTTTTTTTATAAATAAGAACACATTTTTGTTGTTTATTTCTTTGCAGCTGCACTGCCTTTACAAGAAACTTTGTTTATTTTAGGTTTAATGATTGCTGTTGTCCTGCTACACGTGACCCAGTTGGCTGGGTTTGTTCCAACACAACAGGCAAATGACTCATTATACTTACCAGCAAAGGCTCAAAGAGAGGCTATTTTCATTATTGCTTTACTGATGGTAAGGTTATTTGCAATCACTTCAGAGAATTCTTTCTAAATTAGGTGGTTCTCCACTAAGATTTTTAAAATCATTCTGAGATTTCCCCAACTCTGGTTTCTACTGCCCTCTGCTGACTCAGTTATAAAACCAACGCAAACCAACACTTGTTGAGAAGAGAATGTCCATTAATAGCTGCTTTTTAGCTAAAAATGTCAACGAACACTTTTGACACATTAGGTTCCCATATAAACTTATATCAATAGGTGGATTTATGGGTAAATTAACATATGACTAGAAGGCTGATGAACCAGTGGATAACTGGACTTAATGATGGATGGATGATCAGCCTGATAAACCGATGAATAGATGATAACCTATATTGACACTGTACAATATACAATCAAACTGAAGTGATGCGGTTGCAGCTTGACTTTAATGTGCAAATACTGTACATAGAAAATCACTGCATTTAAAAGCAAGAGAAAAAACATTTAAACACACACCCACACACTGTGATTAAAATAAAGCTAAGATAAGATTGCCAATATTGCACCAATCAATGTAAAACATTGCAGTTAAAGAGTCCAGGGTTCCCTTTGATTCTGTACAGTCATCTGTGTTGGTGTGTCTGCAGTTTGTTCACAGGTTACAGGAAATGAACTGATTTGTAGCCTCTGTTCATGCAGGTCTTCCGGGTTCTGCCCAAACTTAGATGAATCAACAGATGAATGTCTTCTCAGCACTTTAGTCTGTTATTGAAATGCTAAAGTTGTCTTGGCTTGGATGGGGGGGGGGCTGATTAAACCAATAGGTGACAGGAGGGATGATGGATTCATTACTGGATTTGAATCAGAAATGCTAAAATGTTCCATATTGATCAAGATCTGGGAAATGCTTACATTTTGTGCTTTGTGCAACCATGCCATTTCATTTCGATGATTTACTCTTCTATAAATCAAAGCTTCAGTTTGTTGTTTTCTAAGATGTCCATGTGGGAGCAGGGGGAATCAGCCTGTTCACATTTCTCCTCAATAAGCTTTAGGCTGGGGCTATTTGTCTGTCTGACCTTAGCAATCTCAGCTGTGCGGGGATAACACGGGATAGAAAGTGAGTCACAAGCGTGAGGCTGGAATCATGAGTCATGAGCTTCAGCAACATGTTCAGGCTTGTGGTCGCGTAGTGGGTGAAAGTTCAATCCTCTACTGACCGCCAGAGGGCGATATTGCCTTGTGTTTCTGACAACAAGAGCCCGAGTGTTTTTGTGTATCTCTGGGTGGTTGTGCGATTCAGGTGAAAAGTCATCCAGTTATCATGTGGGCAACCTTATTTGCATTGAGATAAATGTCAAACGACATTTTTTGACTCATTTAATAAGAAATCTAAAATGAAAACACTTAACGGGGAGCATTATTCATGTAGTTATACTTTGTGATGATTGACAGAAGGTAAAATGATCGCAATCTTCCCGTTAATGTTTTGTCCAAGTTTGAGTCACGCAGGCATAATTAAAAAAAAAAAAAAAAAAAGATTGTTCATTGCTTTTAAAGCACAGCATTTCAAGTTACGACAGGAGTCGCCAACCCCCCGGTGCGTAAACACAGCCGGCAGCATTTTGTTCAAAATACACAATGGTGTTTGAATGTTATGCTACACCACCGATAAGATAAAGCGGCCTGAAAAGGCTTCTGGCCGCGGCACGCGCCCCTTTTGGGGTCGTGCGCACATCTGTCGGGCATCTGTCGCTGGTCGCCGTGCGCGTGGAGGGCGCACAAAGGGCGCGTGCACGCACGGAGAAACGCAACACTTCAATGCTTTAGCACTAAGCAAAGACAAGGGGCAGGTGAGGTGGGGGAGGGATTTAAGTCGCCTCTCTTTTGTCCGTGGGGACACGACACGCGTCGAGCCAGGCAGCTGTAATTAAGCCCCCCACCCTCCTACTCCACCCCCCCACCCATAAACCCCACCACTCTAAAAAAGTACGAACAAAAGGTGGCGTGTGTCGTCAATTGGCTGCTTGGGCTAAACTCTGAAAACGTGCAAGGCTAAACATGAACCTATCTGGGTTGTTTTGGTGAATTAGGTTATTAAAGAAGCACACGAACTGGGAACGAGAAAGAAAGAAAGAAAGAAAGAAAAAACAATTAGCAAAAACGCGTTGGTGTCAGTCTCCAGCAGTCATTAGGTAAGAATGGAATGCGCCTCAAAAGGTCACAATCAATCACAGGGAGACACAGTGACACGCATCATTGCACACACTCTAACTAATTTGTAGTATAGTTAATAAACCTCTATGCAGAAATCCCAATGATGCAGAGGCACCAGGCTGGAGGCAGCAGTATAGAGTCATGCATCTACACACTCATGCCAATTTAGAGTGGCCAGTCAGCACAACATATGTTTTAGCCATGAAAAATCCAGAACTTTCTTATTACATGTCAACAGTTCTAACACCTGCAAAACCAAAATTAATGATTTTTTCCCCCTGAAAAAAAAAACTGTAAATGATCACAGAAAAGCATTGTTACTGACAAGTGAATTTGGATAACAAAATTCAGATATAACATATAAATAGTAATATTACTATGATTTTCTTGACAAAACAAATAGTTATAACGGGAGAAAAATATAGCAAAAGTTTCAGGTATGAAGTATTTATCAGCACTTGGTTTCTATCTTACTAAATCACAGGGACACATAATGCAGCCTTCAACTGTGAGCATGTTTCTTCTGTGTTTGGTCACATAAATTGCATAGAAACATGCTACATCTTACTTATGTAGCTTGTGTCAGTATTAGCAAATTCCACCAATTTTCCAGATGGCAGTGTATGAAGATCAATGATTCTCCTTCTCATTTCAGATGTGACCCAAGAAACTTGTTGACTGTTTTGGACTCAAATCGATGTTTGGTTAAACCAATCCAGTTTGTGATTGTGTGTGGGTTAAATGAACAACCCAGAAGTTCAGAGAGTGTATTCCTTTAAGAGACTTCAAGAAGTCTCGCCTCATTATTAGGGTCAGGTCAGGCTTGGAGATTTCTCTTGGGTTCTGTTGCCTGACTGTAAGCAGTGCAGCAGGTTGAGTAACAGAATGGAAAGCTGTTTATTAGGGACAAATGGTGGGCAGGCAGGGAAAGTTTGCTATATAAAACCTTAGCAGTGATTCCCCGTGCTGGGAAAGTACTTACCCTAAAATACACTTCCAATGTTTATCATGGAAGGTATCTGTTTCTCTACTGTGATCACTCACTGCATTCCACCTGCAGCAACATAATATGTTTCAATTTTTAAAAAGGCTGACACCAGCTGTCCTAAAAACATCCTACTAAACAGTCTGTAAAAAGTCTTAATACTTTAAAGAAATGAAACCTCTAAAGGCAGACATCTCACACACCCTATGCTTTTTTCCATGTCATTTTTTTCCTTCTGATCTTTGGACCCAGCAAATCCTTCAGTTTTCAGTACAATTTTTACTTTTATTTTAGTCAAATTTTGTGAGACTCAACTAGCATAAACGAGGATCGGAGCCAAAAATAAATGTAAGGATTTTGCAAATGAAAGTTTTTAGAAAACATTATGAAGTTTGTGATTTAGAATTTTCAAATTATTTTTGTTCATTTATTTACCAAGTTAATCATGAATGCATGATCTCTTCTTCTACTTCTTCTTCTCCTTTTACTTCTTCTAATTACATGTAATTATTACATTTCTGAGAATAGCTTACCACTGCTATATACGCTATTATAATCAGAGGGGGAAATGAAACTGATTTTGTGTTCTGTTGGAATCCCATCAGACTGCGACACCCTGGGCGGTGAGCCCGGCTGCCGCCCAAACCAAAAACCAGACAGGAAACATCACCGGTCTCTTCACAGGACTGTCTGCCTGTTGCTAGTCATGTGAAATGCGCCCCATAGTGCCCCCTGGTGTCGCAATAGTCACATGAAAACATCAGCTGCTGCATAACAGTTACAAAACAGGCAATTATTCTTAGTCAAGGGTACAATGTTGATAAACTAGTGAATAGGAAAACGTAGAAAGGTAATGTTGACACGTGTCTTAAACATTTTAGCATTCTCTTTAATGACATTGTGTCCAAACTGAACCCAAATGACTCAGACTTCTTTGTATCGGTCTTCTGTAAACATAAACTTTTAGTTTTTGTCCAGTCTGGTGATGTTGGATGTTGACAAGCCAAGGTGTAGGGAATCGACGGTGGGAGGCGGAGAGGGGGATTTCTTGAAACGGTGAAATCAAGCCCACGTGGGGTTAACAGCTCAACAGCTCTAGCACAAAAAAAAAGAGAAGAAACTGTCCGGGGACTTTTGCTTTCCTTACCCTCGCTTTACCCCTGGCTGCTCCGAGCCAATGGTTGGAACAGCACAGAGAGAAGGGGGGGCTGAAGCGCCGCCCATTGCCGAGAAACTACGCCGGCGTGGCTATAAAGCCACCCACTGGCTTTTTCCGAGCTCAGAATAACACGAGAGACCGCACAGCGAAGAGCTCCGCACTATTACGGGATCACTGAACGACTCGATCACACTTGGATTTATTATAACTATGACTCTGGAAGAAATCCACGGACAAGAAAGCAAAATGGATACCGCTGACAGCAGGTAAATATTTGACTATATTACAGGACGCGATTGAAGCTGCTCTATCTGAGCGCAACTGCTTCTTTCAATAGCCGCACACGGTGTTCTGACGATGTGCTTCTTCTTTCAAGGGTGCAAAGTGCAGGCGCAGCCCTGGAGGAGCTGCTGATCGCCGCTAAGAAGCAAGACTACCTCACAGTTGGAGTTTACGAGTCTGCAAAAGTCATGAATGTGTGAGTATCCAGTCTCTTTCTCTGTGAAGCGCAAATGGCGATTTGAACGGGTTGAGCTGAAGAGCGTTTCGAGGCTGCGCAACTAATCACCTGTCTCATCTCTCCGCACAGCGACCCGGACAGCGTGGCATTCTGCGTCCTCGCCACGGATGAGGAGTACGAGTGCGACATCGCGCTCCAGATCCACTTCACCCTCATCCAGGCCTTTTGCTTTGACAACGACATCAACGTGGTGCGGGTCAACGACATCGATCGTCTGGCTGACCTGGTGGGCGCAGACGACGGCGGCGAGCCCAAGGACGCGCACTGCATTCTGGTCACGGTACGTTCACTACGGACTTGCTGTGCGCTGCAGCCACTTAGTCGTGCATGCGCCGCTTTTTGGTAAACGATCCTCATTTTCGTCACGATTCTAAATGTCTTCGTTTGTGCTTTATTCCAGAGCCCCAGTGCAAACCCGTGGAAAGATCCCGCTCTGGACAAGCTGAGCCTGTTCTGCGAGGAGAGCCGCAGCGCCTGTGACTGGGTCCCAGCCATCACACTTCCAGAGCGCTGAAGAGACGGTTCCCGGGATGATGGAACGCAAAGGTCAACCTTCAGTTGATGATGGAGTCAAGCCTTTCTGCTTCACTTGTCTGGATTAAGAGGCTGTGACTGCGCCCCAATCCAGAGCATTCTGGGTCAGCATGTTGGTTCTGGGTCGCCCAGTGACGACGGCTGGAGTCCAGAGGTCAGGTGTTGACTGGATCGTGTGGACACTGAGAAGGAGCTGGACTGTGCTGGATGTTGCATTAATTGGTGGACCTGGTTCTGCCGGGTACTACGGACCTGTACGAGGAGTTGGGCAGCAGGTTGCAGAGAAAAGATACAGTGGACTTGGGAAAGTGTGGAAGTTGGACTGAGTCTGATCACATCGGAGCTCATCAGATCCTGGTTCTGAAGATGGTGTCCAAAAGAGTCTACATGGACTTTTCTTGTTTTAATGCAGCTATATATTAATCAGGAAGTTCTTGGGAAAAGCAGTTGTTCAGCTTGCAAATCCTGATGATTATTATTTTTTAGCTGCATCTTGTCCAGCAAGACATTATGGACTATTTGTATTTACTCTCAAATATGCATAAAAACGATGCAATAACTATTTGAATTGTATGCATTTTGAATGTTTTCTGAATAAACGTTTGAGGTCAAACTTCCTCTCCTCACAAAAGTTTCAGTTCTTTATGCATCATGTCTTCACAATCAGTCTGTCCCATGGTATCTAGAGCTGACCCAAGTTGCAGCAGAATGTGGGAACCTGCACCACACTGCAGAGACACAAAAGTCAGGAAGTGCTGCGCGACTGATTACTGCACAGTCTGAGTGAAGGAGTCAAATGTGGGTGGCAGAAAAGTAAAGATCAAATGATTTGGTGACTTAGAAAGGGAGTGAGAGAAGAAAAATAAGAATCATCCAGAATGTGATTTGTGCATACAGGTACTGAATTACTTGCAAAAGTATTCACACCCCATGTATCTTTTTCATACTTTACTAAGTTACAAATGAAAACTAAAAGTTTTTGAGTTTTGTGCAAAAGACTTAGAAAGTATTGCATTCTTCCACAGGGGAATAAAATAGTAGTTTTCAACATTTTTGTGAGCGTTAAAGACAAGCATGAGATCACCTCACGGTTTTACAAGCTTTGCACATCTAGAAAAAATGACTTTTGACCATCCAGGCCTAATCAGGTTTGATGTACTGCTGGGTCTGCGGAGAGAAATTTTCAATAGTATACCTATTTTGACTGTTCCCCTGATTGAATGTGAAATTCTGAAAATTGAGTCTTTTGCAGCCTTTTAACAGCTTTCTTTAAAAAGCTTCCCTGCGTAGCTCCATCCATCTTCTCTGTCCCGACTGAAGAAAAGCAGGCCTGCAGCATGATGCAGCCAACATCATGTCCTGCTGTGGGACTTACATTTTCAAATTGGTACATCTGACTCATCTCATCTGAACAGAGCACCTTCTGCCACATGTTTGCTGTGTCCCTCACATGGCTTGAAGCAAAAACAGCAAACCCTTTATAAAAGTCTGTAATATGGAGTAAACAAATCATTGCAACCTTGAAGATTGTTCCACCTGAGCTTTGGTATGGCCATGTCTTAGTAGGTTCTATGGAGTTTCTACATATAAAGTCCTAATATATTGAAATGTGTGTTCGTAATGACACAGAAATAGCCCAAAAGTTGAAGAATAAGAAGTAAACCCAACTGCATATCAGACTTTGTTAAATGTTTCATTAAGAAAACACAAGCCATCTACTTGCTTACATTGTCAACATTTCTGCTGCTGCAGATACACACATGTTCTAAAAAGTGGAAAGAAATTGCAGTGGAGTGGTGAGAGAATGATGGTCATTAGTGGTAGGTAGAGCAAGGGGAAGATGTCTTCCTGTTGTGGTCGCCTCAGACCTGAGGCTGACAGTAACTCATGGCCCACATCAAAGCCATGGCAGCCCTTAGAGGAAATCATTGCAATTTTCTTGGCAAGGGTCTTCAGCCACCATCCAACTGCTGGGCATTCTAACCTGTACGTGCACTTTGCATGAGCAAGCCTGAGCTTACACCTGTATGTGCACACTTGGCCAACCCTGAACAGTACACACACACACACACACACACACACACACACACACACACACACACACACACACACACACACACACACACACACA